>CAIGRB010073761.1:37127-49422 GCA_903798255.1 Fraxinus quadrangulata | reverse complement strand
TGATCTTGTTTAATTTGATTCAAAAATTGAACGAATATTCAGGTCAAAAAGAAGATAACAATTAGAAGCATACCAAAAATAACAAGCGGAGCTTATGGCAGAAAAAAAAATCAAAATCAAATTGCCATCGGAGTGAATGAAGAAGCAGCACATCCAATTACGGCGGCAGGTAATGGAAATGCTAGGTTGATGGGAGAGTATATGGATCCACTGGTCATGGAAAGCTAATCCAGTATCATGTATCCGACATTTGGTCAAGCAAATTTTTAACAAAGGACGGATGTGATCAATATGTTCCATAATGCACTACAATTCTTTGGAGGGCTAATGAAAATTTCAATGCTCATATCTCAAAATTTCTAGATATGTGTGCAACAATAGAATATCCAGTGGTTTCAAGTGAAGCAATTCGACTGAGACTTTTTCATTACACTTTACGAGATTAAACTAGGGAATGGTTGTATACTTTTTCTTCTCACGGCATCACCAGTTGGAATAGTTTGAGCTAGAAATTCCTGAACAAATATTTTCCACTTAAAATGATTGCCGGGTTGAGGGATGAAATCACTACATTCTCTCAGCTCGACTGGAGTGCTACAATGAGGCTTGGGAAAGGTACAAGGGGTTACTCCATCAATATCCACAACATGGGCTGTAAAAATGGCTCTAAGTTCAATATTTCTACATTGGGCTAAATCTGACAAACAAAGTTAATGTTGACTTCGCATGCGATGGATTTATTACAGAGACGACAGAGGATCAAATCTATCAGATTATGGAGGATTTGGCATTCACTAGTGCACTGTGGCCAACAGAAAGAACAGGTATATAGAAAGTAGTTGGGATACATGAGGTAGATCTATTGACAACAATCTCAACGAAGCTGGCAGCTTTAGTTTAGAAAGTTGAACAAATGAGTACAATTCAAACAACCAGACCGAGATGCAAGAGTTGTGCAAGAAACCATGAGAGTATAGATTGCAATGTGGGTAATCCATTTGTCTAAATAGTGGAAGATGTTAATTACACACAAAACTTCCAGAGGTAGCAAAATAATCCTTATTCCAACACATACAATCCTGGTTGGAGAAAATATATCAACTTCTCATAGAGCAATAATCAAGGAACTCAGACCGCACAACAGCAGACTGTGCCGCTAGATTTTTAGCAGACAGAAAATAAGTCTTCATTAGAAGATCTTGTTACTAAATTGGCGGAAACATCAACTTAACATATGCAAAGAATGGATAAGAGCTTGCAAATTCAAGAAACTACCATCAAGAATTTGGAAAACCAGATAGGACAGATAGCTAAGGCACTATCAGAAAGACAGCCAGGATCATTGCCAATCGATACTGAGACAAATTCCAAACAGTTGGTAATGACAATAAAAGTTGTAGAGAGTGAAGAGATTGAAGCAATCACTACACGCAACGTGGTTCAACTTCTAGAAATCATCGTTGAAAGATAGGTGGTAGTGAATAAAAAGGTGTCTTCCACGATTGAGAAATACTTGGAGAAATCTGAGTAGAATATAGAATCAGATAAAGAAAAAGTATCGGAGGATATAAAGGTTAAAATAACTACTCCAACCACAGAATATGCTTCACAAATACCATTCCCACAGAGATTGTAGAAGAGGAAGTAGGAAGAAAGGTTTACAAATTTCTTGGACATCTTTAGGAAGCTTCATGTCAACATCCCACTGATTGAAGCTATATATCAAATACCCAACTACGCAAAGTTTCTGAAGGAGATCCTATCAAAAAAAAAGTTTATAGATTTTGAGACCATCAAGTTAAATGATGAGTATAGTGCCATCTTGCAGAACAAATTACCTCCTAAACTAAAAAATCTAGAGAGTCTCAAAATACCTTGCTCAATAGGAAGTGATTCGAATTTTAATTGTTTATATGACTAAGGAGTAAGTATAAACCTAATACCTTTTTCTGTCTACAAGAACTTAAGTTTGGAAGTGTTGAAGGACACATCCATCTCCCTTCAATTGATAGACGGATCAATCAAAAACCCGCGAGGAATGGTTGAGAATGTGCTCATTAAATTGTGCAAATTCATATTCCTAATTGATTTTGTTGTCCTAGATATAGAGGAGTCCTAAGATACAACATTGCTTATCTAGGGCAGATCTTTCGTATCAACAAGATGAGCTATCATGAACTTTAAAAGTGGCGAACTGACATTAAGAGTGGATGATAAGTAAGAAATTCAAAATCTACACTACTATTCAGAACCTATTACATGAAGAGATTAGCAAAAAGGCTAAGGAATAGTGCAATTATATTGCTCAAAAGGTGCAACAAGGTTCAAATGAAACAAAGCTTAAAAATTTAGGGAGCCTTGGATGAGATGAGAACAGAGAGTTCAAGGTTTGAAGGGCAAAAAAAGAGGATGCAATGCTGGAAATTGTAAGGAGTGTAAGGTTGCAAGATCCCAATTAGAGCCACCATGATCAATTTATCCATACAGTCTAGCTAGAGACTATAAATTAAGCACTTATTGGGAGGCAACCCAATTTTCTAACCTTTTTATTTATTCTATTTTCTGTACTGCATTGCATATATATTTATTTTGATTATTAATTTGCATTAAACTTAGCACGTTTCAATTTATAGGGTATCACCATCCTATCATGTTTCACTTTAGGCTATTAAATTTATTGATGGTTATTTTGATTGTTTGAGCTAACTAATACATGTTTTAGGCTATAGAAACTTATTCACGAAAATATATTTCGAATTTAAATCACCGCAAGTGCACGGTTCGTTGACAAGTAATAAAGTGGAAATCTTAGAATTTCGAGTATCATTCCCACGAGAATTGATTTAACTTGATTTTTATTATTATGACATTAACCGAACCTATCAAATTTGAGATGAGTTTTTCAAATTCTATGATTAAACTAAGACTAGCATGTATATTAAAGTAAAATTATGACTTGAATGTAAAAATGACGTTTAAATGCAAAAAATTTGAATGAAATTAATATATGAAAAGGCGAACTAGGATCTCGATTCACCAAGCAGAGTTCCCTTTTAATGCCTATTTCACAATTTAATAACACGATGAATTGATTGAATAATCAATGTTTCTAAATCATCCAACAATTTTTTTCGAGTAAAATTGAATATATTATAGCATACCATTTGACTATATTTTTATGACAAATGTAATATACAAGAATGCATGACGTTTTGTAAATACTTAGAGATTCACGTAAAATATAGTAGTATATTTCTATCTCTATGAATTCTACGATAATTTATACCTTGTTGAGTTTATTTTCCTTCTTTCGAATGCATAAAATAAATCACACAAACTCACACAATTATCATGCACTATAATCGTGGAGGCAAGAAAGTGTATATAAATTATTCAACATCCATCAAACGTATTTAAATATCAAATTGAAAAATAGAAATTAATAGATCACAATGTCAGGTTTATCGTTCATCTATTACATAAAAAGTCTAGCCTAATATGGGTAAAATAAAAGAACAATAAAAATAATAAAAAGAAGATATCACCAAAAATTTGAATTAAATCTTGAAATTTTGAATATTGAAGTGAAATTCCTTGTTCTTGCCTTCTTGTAAACTCTCCAATGTGGATTTTTTCCTCAAAGAATGCGTAACATCCCTTTTCTGGACGAGATTAGGGTGTCAGGATATCTTTCCATAAGAGTTAGAATCAAATTAGGAAACCAGAAATTTTTTTCCCGATTTGGCCTAGGCGGGCGCCCAGTACAAAATGGGGCGGCCACCCAGGCATAAAAAATGGTTTATGTTAATGGTGTTGAGGGTTGGGCGAACGCCCGACTAATATAATTGGACGACTTTCAGTACTTCGATCATATTGTTATCTGTTGATATTCGATTGAGGTGATTCAAAATACGTTGTAAATCTTACTTCAAGGGGTACAAATATTCCAAAAATATTAATCTTCAAATTCGAATGCCTTATATATCAAAAATGGGTATCAAACTAAGACTGAAAATTCAAAGCATAACTTTTTTCGGTTGGAAGTTGATTTGTGATAGTACTTCGACTCTATTTCATCCCTTTGAATTTTTTCTCTCATCCAATTGATGCCCAACACTCTCAAATCTTCATTGTGGGATTGACACAATTTTTCAGTATTTACAATTGAGTCCTCAAACTTTCATTATCTTCAATTTTGGTCCATTTTCGCTCGTTTTCGCTTACTTTTCATTCAATCCATTAATGTGATCCTACAAATACAAATTGCATCGAATTAAGCTATATTCTACACATTAAACTTCAATTATTCATGTTTTTTAACCGAAATAAACGTGTAAAAGCGCCCTTATCAACCGCTATGTGCAGGAACATGATATCGCGAAATACTCAAACCAACATATACAAAGGAAAAAATATGATGAAGAAGATTGTCTAGCCGTCATACATAATGCCTCACACTTTCAACAGAAAATTCGAAAGTTCGTTCTTCCTTTTCTTTCCCGTCCTCTTATATTCTTACTTATGCTTTAGGATTTTGAAGACAATGTTAATTTTAAGTTTGAGAGTGGAAGAAACTTCGAGTTTTTACTTTTTGTATGTTTTTGAGCATTTGTGTATTTGTTTTTGCTTTAGTATTTATATAAAAAATACAACTAAAAAAATATTTTCTTATTTTAGTTGTGTGCTGTTGACCTATAATTCAATACAACTCCACTTTTTTTGATTATAACAAACAATACACTTATATTTCTAACAAACTTTGTTTCTTGAGTTTTTCATGAATAAATTTTCTTAAACATTCAAAAATTCAAATCGTCATCCATTGAAGAACAAACAATCAAATGAGTCTCGAAGAAAAGAAGAATGAGACATTTGAAGATTAAAACTTAGAAATAGTTTTATCGGAATTTAAATGTAAATGTACACCTCATTAATTTTTAGCAAGTGTTCAAAACTCAAATTATTTCCATAATTCATCACTTGCATAAAACTGATTTGTCATTAAAAAAAGAGTCAACTTTCGGTCAACCGAAAATTCAAATTTCGATCGATCAAAAATACTATTTGGTCAGCCGAAATTCCAACGATTTGATTTTTTCAACAGTTATACACTTTCGATCAACCGAAATTGGTCAATCGAAAGTGATTGAATTGACTTTTTTTGCTCTATAAATATTCATCACTTCTTACATTTAATTTCAACAACTTAGAAGAGCAATTAAGAGAGTATATTTATTGAATATTATTGAGCTTACTTGATTTTAAATTCTATTTCATTTATTACAAAGAATTTCTTGATTGATCAAACTAATTCTTCATCTATCTTATCAAGAATTCTTTTTACAAAGAAATTTTTTAATCACATTCACTTTCAATTCTTGATTAAAGTTTTCTTTACCAATACTTATATTAAAGTGTAAACCTCTCTTCATACTTAACTTGTATTATTTGTTAAGAGAGATTATAGGTTGAAAATTTTGATACAAAGATATAAATTATTTCATTATCCATCATTCATCAAAGTTTACGACATAAATACTTGAGCTTTATCATTTGCTATCTATTGAAGTATTATCCTAATTCTCTAAATACTTGACTTGATTATATCACTTGTTAAGAGAGTTCTTTCAATTGTAAAACTATCATTTATACTTTAGTGGTTTCGAGAGTTTTGTGAAAACTCGACTGTTGTTAAGGATAGATGCTCCTTGTTGTAAGTCACCTAAGGATAAGTGCTCCTTGTTGTAAGTCACCTAAGGATAAGTGCTCCTTGTTGTAAGTCACTTAAGGATAAGTGCTCCTTGTTGTAAGTTATCATTATAGTGCATTTGGCCTCGCTCAGGACGGAGAGCTTGGTAACGGGGACGTAGAACACATTTTCTATCGAACCCCATTACATTTGTTTGTTATCTTTATATTATTGCACTTTATTTTATATTACCTTTTATATTGTGCTTTATTCATACTTGAATTAAGTTATGAAACTTACATATTTAATTCTAGTATCATACTTTGAAATTATATCTTGTGTATTATATAGTTTTGAGACAAAGTGTCGAAAAAATTTCAAAAAGTAATTCACCCCCCTCTTGGTTAGTTATTCTTGGGTTATCATGTGCTTGTGTGGGTGAGATAGTTTGGTTGATAATGATAATGAAATTTGAGATTTGGTGTTGATTTATGAACTGTAGATATAATGCATACTAGACTGATTGAAACTTAATCTTACAAAACTTGATATTATACATGCACTAGAATTAAGTTAGACAATGTAATGCCATGAGTTGATTCATATAATTGATAGATTGATATAGTTAGATCTAGATACTTTACCCAAACCATACTAAATTACTTATCTTGAGACCAAATTTAGCACAGTTTGAGGGTGATTTTGCTGTTTTAGAAAGTACGGATATGGACAGGGATTTCATATGTGAAAATTTTTGTGTAAATTATTTTAGATTAACGAGATAAAATTGGGCAAAAATCTTAAGTTGTATGTCAATTTGATTGAATAAGTGTTTAATAAGTGGCATTGCACTTATCAAAGCATAAATTTTTTTAAATGTGAAACTTCTCTTTAGAACATTTTTGAATTAGGTTATTAAGTCTATAAGGGTATTTAAAATTTGGTGCCCTAAAGTTATTAGACTTGAGAGTCATATGTTACATTGGTCATTTAGAAAGTTTAAGGGAGAAAAAGAAAAAAAAAATTTGAAAATCTGAAAAAGCAAGTGCAAAAACAAAACACTAATGCCTTGATTAAGCCCCAAATACTTGTTCGATGGAATTTGACTTTTGATGAAGGATAATTAGCCTAATTGAGTCTTGGATGTCGAATCAATCAAAGAATTGGAGAGTTCTTGTTTATTGATGTGTTGACTTACAATTAGTAGAGTCCACCTGAATTAGATAGGGTAATTATAGTAATCAAAAATTTAACCTGACATTACAAACTGGGAAAATAGTAAAACAATAATAAGTTCGGGGGTGTGTGAATCATACCAGTGGTGACATGATATATTTGACTACAGGGAGTAAAAAATTGAAGAAACTTGTAAAGTCATAATTGTCTACTTAATTCTTCATACACACATGTCAATTGTGCATTGGAAGAGTTGATATTGATTTGGTACCGCGACTTTGAAGAGGTTTGTAGATTTATTACTATAATTTCAAATATTGAGATAAAAAGGTAGATTGTCTAACCAAATAATTGCTTGTGTGTTTATTGTTATTTATGTTATAATTTTATTTAAGGACAAATAAATGTTTAAGTTTGGAGTTTTTAATAAGTGTATTTTATACACTTATTTGGGGTCCAAAATAGCGATATTTGATAGTTCTTTTGACAATATATATTGTAAATTATTGTATTTTATGTTTAATAGGTAAAACTCTATTAATAAAAAAAGAAATGAAAAAAAGAAGCAAGAGGTGACGGAAAATGACAAAATTCAAAATACGGGGACTAAATTGACATTGGTTGCACAATTAAGTAGATTCAATGATTGAATTGTGTTATATAAAAAAAGAATTGAGTACAGAGAAAAATAATATATTAATGGGTCACAAATTAGGGGTTAAAATTGAAGGGAAATATATATACACGCACAGACAGACAAGAATGGAGGATTTGACGGTTGTTGAGGTTACACTATATACACACATTGGCGACAGATTGAAGGGGCAGAGATTTACACATATACATTGGCTAGTAGCTTTGAGGGGAAAAAAGATTATATACATACACGCATACACGAGGAAGAAAAAGCAAAGATGGCAACTCAATTTGGAGAATTAATCAAGTTTCGTCAATTTTTTGTGATGTAGTTCCACTTTTGCGTGTTTATTTTTGACATTATGCTGGCTAGATTTTTACAATTTTAAGATATAGATGAACCCTTGTTTTGAACTTTTTAATATTTATTAATTATTTTGACGACTAGTATGTTTAATTATTTTGAACTCTTGGAATTTTGAGAAGCAAGAAATCATCACCATGGCTATATATGTCTGTATACACACACAAAATACCATAAATATGCATTTATAAACACAGTGGAGAATGAATTTGTATGGTTGATTGGGGGTTACGTATGGTTGATTGGGGAAATTGTATAATCCATCGGATTGGGATCGGTATGGTGGATTGGGGTATTGGTGTAGAGAGAGAATTTATGTAGAGAGATATCCTCGTGGAATTGGGCATATTGTGTAGAGAGATATCCTCGTGGAATTGGGGGTATTTGTGTAGAGAGATTCCAGTGGAATTGGATTCTAAGCATTGGTAATTTATCACTTGATTTTTGAAATGTTTTTATAAGTTTGTTAAATATGAAATTGTACAATTAAAGTATTGTAGTTATGTATTTTTCTCATTAATTAACTTATGAACCAAGTTTAATTAATTAGATTAATTAACTAATGGGTCGGCTTATGTTTAATCAGTGCTTAAACATCTATTAATAAGCTACTGGTCGACTTGAGAATTTCATAACACACATTACAATATTTATATTCTTGCTACCACAAAAGAAAAAACCATCATAATCTCTCATCTTGTTCTCTTGTGTGGATTACCATTAAGATTTCTCTTTCTTGTGCTAACAAAATTAGAAAGAGAAACCATAATCTCTCATTGTTGTCTCTCGTGTGGATTACCATTAGATGCTAGACAATTGGATAGGTGTGGTAGGAAAATATCATGGTAAATCAAGATTCACAAGGAGGAGGATAGAATATGATTTTTCAAGATCAATATTTTCAAAAGAATTTGAAGAATTTACTAAAAGTAAAATTATAATCATGATTTTTATAAAGACGATCCTTAAAGAAAATTGAAAAATATATTAAATTTCGCTATGCATGTATAAGTAAATTCCTAACATCATCGAAGCTTCCAAAATAAAAAAAGAAAAGATTGAAATCAGGATTCACTTCACCGAATAATTCGCAAAACTTTATCTCGTCTTTCCTTGTTCATTTGGCGACTTCTAAAAACCCTTCCCATTAATCCACTATTTCTATTGATAATAAAACCTTTTTTTAAAAAAAGAGTTTTGAATAGTGATTTTTTGAAGAATTGTAGTTAAAACTAGGGAAAAATTTTGTGTTTACATGCAAAATATTTTATTATGTGAATGTATGATTGAAAATGAGTATGTGAAGAAAAGAATTTAAAAATAATGGCTGTCAAACAAGAGCTAATAAGAGATCTATCCTCATTGTCCCTTCATTCCCATCTTCCTAATTTCATGCAAAACCTTAGATTCCTTCCCGTGCAGCCTCAAGTTCGCAAAAAAAAAAAAAATTGGCCAAATCCGTTGGATTCATAACCGACGGTCCCCAAAACTAATGTTTTTATGCTTAACAAAGATCTCAAACAACCCATAAGCAGTGGAACCCTACCCTTAAATGCTTGAAAGTGGTGGAAAAAAGTCTCCTAAGAAAGACCGTATGGATGAGAAAATGGTTCGTCGGCTCGAGCAGCTAGAGCTTAGCTTGGAAAAAGCCCGAGCCAAGTTGGCACCTTAAAAAAAATTTGTCTACCACTTCCTTTTTTTAATTTTTTAATTTTAGGTGTAATTTGTTATTTGTTAATATTTAGTTATTATTTATAATACGTATAAATTGCACAAATTTTAAAATTTATATTTGTTACGAATTAAAAAAAGAAAAAATCGAACCGACTCGCGCTGGCCCGGCTGAAAGCTCAGGTCGAGCCTAAATTTTTTGGCTGAGCTCGGCTCGGACTAGAAAAAGCTCGAACTATTTTTACTCGAGTCAAGCTCGAGCAAAAAGTTTCAGTTGTCTCGTTGACACCCGAAAGAGACCCTTTTTCACCCAAAATAAATGCTCCTCGTTGCTTTTTGAAGGGAAATTCCAAAATTTTGTATTTAGAGAAGTAATTATAAGTTAATTTTGCATTTTGCGATGATTATTTGCCAATAACTCCGTTCAAGCTTTTGCTTTCCAACACTGAAATAGTAGATCAAATTTTTGATTAACTAATAATGCATAGAACTTTCTCATGAAAAGATTTGATTATATCAAACTATTAAATCTAAAAGTTTAATGGTTAAAAAGAATAAAAATTATTTAAATAGTTTATTCAATGTTGGAATCTTGTTGTTCAAAATTGAAATTGGATGAGGGAAAAAAATTGGCCTATGCGACTGCATAAGCCATTTAAGCTTGCGATCGCATCTAACCATGTAGAACATTTTCGGGGGCCAAGTCTAAAGTCATGCGGCCACATGGTTAAACTTTCTGCATGTTGGCAGATTTTTTAATTTTAAAAGCGGTCATTTGGCTTATTTCTTGCATCTTTTCGTGTAAAGGTGGTACCCATTCATATACAGATGATTGGAGGCTATAAATACATGATGGTATTCATTCCTAAACACATGAAATTATTCTTATCGTCCAAGTTATTGCAAAAATTCATTATTCTCTCTGCATGTTCATTTCTTGGTTTTCACTTTGTTCAACTTGAAGATACTCCTTTTGCTTCGGTGTTCTTCATGTAAGACTTGTTTAATCTTTCAATTATTTGCCAGAAATACTTAAAGCAATTAAAAAAGGAAGCAAATATCATTTGAGTACAATGTTTATACATGTTCAAGTCTTCTTCGATATTAAACTATTCTTTGATCTTTTTTCATCTTCTTCGTTGTTTCTTTCCATTGTTGTAAATACTCGAATAATCTCAAACGATAGTAGACATTTACTGCAATGGAGATGAAAGCTATGTTGGCTACCAACAAGTGATGAATCAAGATTTGGTATGCTTGGTTAGGTTTGATGGATCAAACTTAATAAGATGGCAAGATAAAATCAAATTCCTTCTATCGGCGTTGAAATCAATTGCTGATACAACCAAAGAATATACTAAAGAAGTTCGTATCAAGAGAAAGAAGAGACAAGATAACGAATTGATATGTTACGATCACATCATAAATGATCTTTTGGATTGGTTGTATGATCTCTACACTAACAACACTTTGGCAAAGGAAATATGGGACACACTTGTAAACAAATACAAGGCCGAGGAAAAAGGTACCAAGAAATTTCTTATATATAAATTCTTTGATTTCAAAATGTTAGATAATATTCATTTGTTGCCTCAAATACATGAATTACAAGTCATTGTCAACAAATTAAAATTGGTGAAAATCAAACTTCTCGAACCCTTTCAAGTGGGAGCAATAATTGTTAAATTCATGGGGACTTGAAAATGATATAGGAAGAAGATTCTTCACAATTCTGAAGATCTCTTTGAAATACTTTCAAAAATATCTTCGCATAGAGGAAGAATCAAGGACAAGAGATAAGATCGAAAGTTCTTATGATGACTCTTCAAAAGCCAATGTCATTGACAATGTTGACAACTCCAATAAATATAAGAAGAAAGGAAAACATCTTGGTCCTAGAAATGATTAAGGCAAGTTCAAAACCAAGTCCAAAGAACATTATCATGTTTGTGAAAAATCAAGGCATTATGCAAGAGATTGCAGGCACAAAAAGCAACATAAGAATGAGGGACAAGTGAACTCTGTTGATGAGATTATCGATATGGTGATTGAAATCAATGCAATCTAAAGAAAGGTTTCTAGTTGGTGGTACGATACTTGCTCAACCATCCATGTATGTTATGATAAGTCTATCATCAAAACTTATTATGACATTGACGATGGTCAAGAGATCCAAATGGGAAATGAAGGAAGATCTAAATTGATTGGTAAAGGAATGTGGAGATCATTTTCACTTCGAGAAACAAGATTATTTTGACCAATATCCTTCATGTACCAGAAATGAATAGAAACTTAGCAAGTGGGGTTCTCTTGGAAAAATCGAGAATCAAATCTGTATTTGAGTCGGGAAAACTTGTACTAACCCATAACGGGGGTTCTTTTTTTGTTGTTGAAAATGGTTATTCTGTTGAAAGAATTGTCAAATGTTGTACTTTTGAGAATGATTCTAATAAAAACAAATATTTTGCTTATGTTATCGATTCATTTAATTTATGGCATGGTACATTAGCACACAGAAATTAGCACTATGAAAAGAATGGTTAAATGTGGATTAATACAATGTGAAGTTGATAACTTAGAAAAATGTAAAGCGTGTATTATATCAAAAATGATTAAAAAGTCATTTCATATTGTAGTAAGAACAACAAACTTGCTTGAACTTGTTCATTCCGATATGTGTGAATTAAATGGCATGCTAATAAGAGGTAGGTAATAAATACTTTATTACTTTTAATGATGATTGTTCTAGGTGTGTGTGT
>CAIGRB010073717.1:14801-38098 GCA_903798255.1 Fraxinus quadrangulata | reverse complement strand
GTATATTTTGGCATTGATTAATCATACAAGCACATAAAATAAGGAAGAAAAAAATATTCATTTTACATTCTTATCAAAACACAGTCGACCTCATCAGAGTCATTGAGGCTGGACGAGGTGCTTCTATTTCTGGGGGGCCTGCCTTTAGAAGATGATATAGTTTAGGGGCAGCCAAAATCCCTTCTTCTATAGATCCTACCTACCTTGCCAATCTTAGGGAGAAATATAGGATTCCCTATGATATCGAACTCCTTTCACCACCTCTGAAGTTCCTAAGTCCAAATTTGCTTTGGTCAAGCGGACCGACGAGCTTGAATTTGAGGCTCTTTCCCCTCTTCCTCGTGAGATCTAGACTACCACCACTACATTTTATAAGTACTGGATGGAGAAGTGGTAATCCTTCATGGAGAAAAGTGATGACGTCGACGTCGTTGCCACGATGGTGGCCCAAGCAAGGAGGGCATTTGGCATGGCTATAGAGGCTGAAGCCCTCTTTAAAAACCTTTAGAATAATAAAGCCTCTTAGGCTGAGGAAGCTGCCAGTAAGGCCATGGTGGATGTGGAGGCCTTGAAGAAGAAGAACGAGGAAGAGTCAGTAAAGCTTGCTTCTACTTTAGCAAAAATTGAAACTTTGGAGAATGAGGTACATCTATCCCAAAGCAAGGTGGCCTCCTTAACGAAGTGAGTGGAGACATCTGATACTCACCAAAAACTGGCAGCTGAGCCTTGGAGAAGGCCAATAAAAAGAATGTTGCTCTAAAAGGGCAGTTGGGAGAGCTGACCTCCAAAGTGGCGACATGACTGAGGAAGTGGAGAGTGTCAGAAGTGACACTGAAATGGCCAGCAGAGATGCTGAGAAGATGTTCCTTGCCACTTCCACTTGACTGAAACGTATAAATGTTTTGAGAAGTATTGGAAGAGGTACGCTTATACTGAAATCATTGAGTGGTTGGAGGTAAACACTTAAGGCATCAACACTTCTGAGTTGAGGGTTGAGTTTCTTAAGGAAGAGAAGTCCCAGCCTCAAACTCTAGCAGAAGGGAGCCAAGTAATTGAATTTGATGACGACGTGGCTAAACGAGCAGCTGGAGAAGTGGCCCCTGATGAAATTGTGCCCTTCGTGGCTCATCAACCCCTACTCCCTTAGGGCATAGTTCTTCACTTGCACCTTTTTCATTTTTATTAAGTGTAATGGCTTCGGCCCAACAAATGTAAATATCCTTTTATGAATGAATGAACTTCTTTTATTCAATACTTGTGTTCCTTTACTTTCTGCATCTTTACCACCTCTACTCAATTCGATGTGCTTGCCAATATAAATCTGAATTACTTATACTTCAATAATGACATTAAATCAAACTTAAAGTAACATCAACTTGATAATAACATTAGATGTTCAACCACTTCGAAAGCTTGATTATATCAAACTTATGAACATTGACATTTAATAACATGGAACATGTAATAAGGTCAAACTCATGCAATTATGAACCTCAGTAACATAATCAAACTTGCAAATATTTTACAAGTGTCAGAAGGTCTGACCTAACAACAAAGTTCAGAGCTTAAACACATCAGGCTTCAAATAATAAATCAATTGAAGCCTTCTTAATTACTTTAGAATTTGTGTAACTAGATAATCAAACATATCAGATCGGAAGTATGTAAGACCTAAGTCAATCAGACCATTGTACATAGTACTTTGATAATAACTCAAAAACCAAAATTTATCCAGGTGTTATAAGGTCGTGTACCTTTATCAATTTCCGAACTTATGTAGGTTGATACGTATGAGTTGAGGCTCTTTAGTACTTTTGTAATTCAGAATTTTAGTCTGATTTTGTAATTTTGTAACTCATAACTTGCACAAGTACAAGCAGTTCAATTTTTTCTCTTACTTTCCTCAGTATAGGTTGAGTGGTTCGCTCATGCCGAGGTGGTCATTTTTTGATCCAGGCCTCGTCGAACTGCCCACGCGTCTCTTTGTATGGACATATCATCTACAAAGAGGCATCCCACAAGGTTTTAACTTCCTTGGGGTTACTTTTAGCGCACAAATAATATATTTAAAAAGTCATTTTCATTGAGCTTCAGATTGTATACACAAGACGTTTTACATCATTGACAATACTTGCGCAAGTGTTCTACATTCCATGGATGAGGCTGTGCCTTTCCATCCATGTTCTCAATTTTGTAGGTTCCGAGTCGAATCTTTTCATAGATGTGATAGGAACTCTTCCAATTTGGACCTAGGGTTCCAGAGCGATGCTCTTTAGAGGATGTGAACACCATTTGAAGCACCAATTCGTTCAAACAAAATGACTTCTTTTTTATTTTCAAATTGTAGTATCTGGTAATTTTTCTTTGATACACGGCCAATTTTATTTGAGAATTGTCCCTCATTTCTTCAAGGAAGTCAAGCTCACATCTCTTCATTTCTTCATTAGTTATTTCATTAAAATGCATTCGTCGAGTAAATGACAGACCCACTTCAACAGGGCTCATAGTCTCGACCCCGTAGGCCATAGAGAATGGGGTCCCTCCTGTATCAGTTCAGCTTGTAGTCTCCATAGCCTAGAGCACTTGAGGTAATTCATCGACCCAAGCCCCTTTAGTTGCATCCAGTTTCATTTTCAGCGTATACTTGATCGTTTTGTTAACAGTTTCAACCTGCCCATTTGGCTGGGGGTGATATGGGAAGGAAAAATCTTTCTTAATGCCTAGTTCCTCAGACATGTTTCTAACCTTCTTATTGTCAAACTGTCTGTCATTATCTAATACAATCGAATGGGGAATTTTGAACCTACAAATTATGTTCTTCGATAGGAACTTGGAAGTGTTGGCCTCAGTGATTTTGGCAAGTGGCTCGCCTTCTACTTTTTTGGTGAAGTAATCAATGGCAACTATTGCGAAACTAGAGTTTCCTCTCCCTTTAGGAAGAGGTCCTATAAGTTTAATTCTCCATTTTTCAAATGGCTAGGGGCTGGATACAACATTCAACTCTTGAGAAGGTTACATATGAATAGTAGCGAAGTGTTGACACTAATCACATTTTCTAACAAATTGTTGTACATTTTTTTTCAAGGTGGGCCAGTAGTATCCTTATCTTAGCACTTTATGTGCTAAGGACCACCCTCTAGTGTGGTTCCCACATATTCCTTCATGGATCTCCCAGAGTACATAATTTGCTTGCTCTCCTCCAATACATTTGAGCAAGGGTAGTGAAAACCCATGTTTGTATAGTACATCATCTTGCAAGATGAAGTAGACAGCTCTCCTTCTGAGCCTCCTCCTTTTCAAGGGGTAGGATTTGGTCTTTGAGGAAATATATTATTGGCCTCATCCAAGCTGTGTCTTCAACCCACATAACAGTCTCACTAGCGACAATAGAAGGTCCAAAAAGATGCTCTATAGGCACGAATGTGATAAGTTCGGAATCTTTACTGCTTGCTAATTTAGACAGTGCATCAGCATGGACGTTCTTAGCTCGTGGGATTTGTACCAGTTTGAACTTTCAAAGGAAGGGATGAAGTCCATGACCAATTTTAGATATGCTGCCATGGACTTATCTCTGGCTAAAAAATTATCATGAACCTGACTTACTACCAACTGGGAGTCACTGCTAATGACGAGCCTCTTTACTTACATTTCTTTAGCTAACCTTAGGCCAGCAAAGGAGGCCTCGTATTTTGTTGCATTATTGGTGGCTTTGAAGCCGAATCTCACAACACAAGTAAGCTTATGTCCCTCTGGACTCACTAAAACAACCCCTACTCCTGACCCTGTCTCTCCTGAGAATCCATCAACTGATAGACTCCAAATTGGAAGTTCGAAGAGTTTCATCTCTTCTTCCATTTTTGGGATGGGGGTGGATTCCGCCACAAAATTTGCTAGAGCCTGGCCCTTGATGGCACCCCTGGGCTTAAAAATAATATCAAACTCACTAAGTTCCATATCCCCTTTCAACAACCTTCCTGAAGAATCCGGCTTCTACAGCACCTGCATGAGGGAGGAGTTTGTCAACACATGTATACTATGGACTTGGAAATATGGCCTCAATTTTATCGATGCGTCACCAAAGAGAGGGTTAATTTTTCCATGTCCAAATAGAGAGTCTTTACTGCCAAAAGTGCTTTGTTGACGTAGTATACAAGCAACTGGTGACTATTCTCTTCTTTTATCAAAACCGAGGTGATGGAGAGGATATGAGCATGTCACAAGTGCTTCTTCAGTTCTTGTAAGGCTGCCTCACACTCTTCAGTCCACTGAAATTTGTTTCCTCCTTTGAGGATTTTAAAGAAAGGTAGGCACTTTTCGGTTGCCTTGGAAACAAAGCTGCTATTCGTCCAGTGAGGCTCTACACCTCTTTCGATATTTGAGGTGACCTCATTTCAATCAAAGCTTTGACCTTTTCAGGATTCGCTTCAATGCTTCTTTTGTTGACGATGTAGCTCAAGAACTTTCCTGAAGAAACTCCAAAGGCACACTTAAAGGATTGGGCTTTATCCGATATCTTCTCAGAATTTGGAAGGTCTCATTAAGATTTTTAACATGATCCCCTGCTTTTAGGCTCTTCACCAGCATGTTGTCCACATAGACCTCAATGATTTTTTCAATAAGGTTGGTGAACATTTTATTGACAAGTCTTTGGTAGGTAGCTCCGACATTTTTTCAACCCGAAAATCATGACCTTGTAGCAATAAAGACCTTTGTCTACAATGAAGAAAGTATGCTCCTCATCTGCTGAGAACATAGGGATCTGGTTGTATCCAGAATATGCATCCATGAAGTTAAGAATTTTATGCCCGGCAGTTGAATCCACGAGTTGGTCTATTCTGGGAAGTAGAAAGCTGTCCTTAGGACAGGCTTGGTTTAAATTTGAAAAGTCTACGCAAACCCTCCACTTCTAGTTGTGCTTTTTGACCAATATTGGGTTCGAGACTCACTTAGGATATATTGATTTAGCTTTTTAAATTTATCCTTCAGAGTCTCATACCTTTTAGAGTTGAGAGCTCTTCTTTTTTGCCTATGTGTTATAACCTTTAGGTCGATGTTCAAATGGCGGCAACTAATCTTTGGTTCAATGCCTACCATATCACCATGTTTCCAGGCGAACACATCAAGATTTTTTAGTATGAAGCTTTTCAGCTCCTCCTTTGCTTTTATTGACAGATTTCTTCCAACCTACAAGTGCTTGGAGGGATCCTATGGGTCTGCTGAGATGCTTTCCAACTCCTCCAAGTTAACTGCTTCTTCTGCAACCCTCCCTTCCTCAGGGGTGGTATGTCTCTCACAAACAGCCTCTTCTTCAAAGGTCCGTATGACTTCAAGAGTGTCCACTTCTTCAGGGGCATCGATCATCTCGACGTCTTCCCCTTGTTCAGAGGTATACCCTTGTTTAGGGACGTCGTTCATATCAAGGTCGATAACAATGACATTGACAATCCTTTGTTTAGCTTTCCTTAGGGAGTTTGGGTAACATTCCCTAGCACTTCATTGATCACCTCGGCAGGGGCTATGCCATCTTCGGTTGGGAACTTCATGCGTAGGTGATGAATGGAGGTAACAGCCCATAATTCCTTCAAGGCTGGCCTCCCAAGCACTCCATGGTAAGCAGAGTGATTATCAACCACCAGGAATTCCATGAAATGGTGAGCAGTCAGGGTGCAATCACCATCCCTATTGCTAGAGTGATTTTATCCCTTAGAATAATGTTATCTCCTCTGAAGCCATACAATAGGGAATTCATTGGGATTAGCTTGTGGTCAACTTTCATCTTGTCAAATGTAGTTCCAAAGATGATGTTGATCAAGTTTTCATTATCCACTAACATTCTTTTTAGGCCGTTACGGGCCACGACAGCCCTTACCACTAGGGCGTCACAGTGTGGATAATGCACATCTGCTGTATCTTCTTGAGTAAATGTGATTGGTGGGATTGCTCTTTCAGTAGCGGATCGGTTAACTATAAAACTTGTCATAGGAGGATATGTTGCTTCTCTAGCATAATTCCGTTATGCGTTTCTGGATTCTCCTCCCACATGTGGACCTCCAATGATTGTGTCGATATCCCTGATGGGCTCCTGGCCATCACTTGCTAGTGGGCTTCGTCTTTGTCTTTGACGTTCTCTGGGTCTTTCTGTGTCGTTATCCCTTCCCTTTAGGAGGTCATTTCTGTTGGGAGTGCCTTAGCTCAACATTCCTAGACTATTGAGTTTTTTTTTAATTTGGTACTATAATTGCTATTAGTTTTTTCCTTTTTCCTTTTGTTTTGTTTAAAGAGAATTGTATATTTGTCATTTCACAATTTTTAATTGAGAAAATGGAGGGAAAAGACTTTTTGCACAATAAAGGTAGAAATAATGGTGAAATTGTCAAAAAATACTTTTTCCACAATAACAATGAAAGGTGGGAACGTTATGATCTAATTACCCCCTTATGATAACATGTGTCTAACAATTAATGGAAGCTACATAGAGTTAACCCCTTTTAAAAAAAAAAAAAAACTATCTATTACATTTTTAGAAGCTTTACATGTTTCCTTATTGGTGGTACCGGAGCACAAAAATAAAATCAAGACTCGAGCTTTCTATGTCGTTCCTATCTTTCTTCGACAAGCTGAAGTAGACAGACCACAAATGGAATCCGAGATGATGCTATTGAACATCAGCTGATCCGGATGAAATAGTCAGGGCTTCTAAAACCGGTTGGCTTTCTATATTTGCAGATTCCATACGGTAAGATTTACAACTGAAGTAGAAGACGGCACTCATCATTGAGTCCATAAGCCCCACAAATGAATACATTACTACCAAAAGGGGCCCTTCCCATATCCTTGAAGAACCATCTCCATAGCTTAGTGTCTTTACCCGATGCTCGAAAAGTCCTTCCACAAAAGCCATCCCTATTGTTGATCCAAGAAATATCAATAGACCAACTTGGGTCTGCCCCTTAATTAAAGAACTCGATCTCAGTAATGCCTGTGGCCCCGAAACATCTTCTAAAACAGAGATGACAACAGAAATGTTGCATATAATGATAGCATTCGCCAAAATTATGGAGAAAATCAATCCTACTACCATTGCAGGATACAAAATCAAATCTGAAGGGAATCCCATAACTGAAAACATGCTGCTCACTACAACCAGTAGCACAAGGAACAATGCGAGGCAACCAGCAATCACCATACACACCCACAAGTACGTCACAAAAATGCGCTTCCAAATCTTCGAAGCAATCACAAAGAACTTTGAAGAATCAAATCTTTTCCTTGAGTAAGTACAGTCAACTGAGTAAACCACAGCAGCCTTTGACAACAACGACAATGTAACAAACAAAGGGAAACACATTACAGCTGAAATTGTCATTTCCGCGAACTTTTGGCATGACTGTTTGATAAAAGGCCTAAGAGGGAGTCCACTGGATTTTGCAACTAGCAACAACCGCGTGGTCAGCCTCTTAACAAGGGACTGATTGACCAGCACATTCGACAAAAGCACTGCCGTTACAGGGCATATTAGCAATGCCGCAATTGCCATAAAACCTGTTGAATTATACCGAAGAATTCTCACCGTTTCCCTCAGAATTTCCAGTGCATTCATCGAATGAAAATTGTGATCAGATCGAATAACATACTCGACTGAGTCCAATTCAAAGATTTGAAAATCTTGTCCTTCATTATTCTCTTCTTGTTCTTTATGCAATCCAACCGGGTTAACTCTTGGGTTTAATCCACTTGATACTTCCATTTTTCACAAGTTCTTTGGAGAGAAAACCTCAATAACATCAAAGTCCAGTAAACAAACGCAATCAAAAATCCCAACAGCCTTTAAATTCCAAATAACCCACCAATCAAGAATTTCAACATTTAGGGAAGAAATGACAAATGGATAGCGTAAATCTCCCAAATTTTTGCCATGCAATTTATTTCTAGCATCTCTTGTTTGTTACTGCCTTACTGGCACGAAATTCTTGAACTGTAGATAAAACATTATAACAAATTAAAAATGTATTGTAATTGTAGATATTTTGACAACGATAATAGCATGTTCGGAAAATTGGGTTGCATAATATTGACTGAATTAAAGAAGAATATTAATTAAAATGTTGTGTATTTAATTGTCTATTAGGATATACCAAAATTGCACAAATTGTATTGCTGATACACATTAAATAATTGTATACTTGCACCCATCCTCGTTAAATTCTATTATATTTTCTTTAGCATTGGTCAGATATCAATGGCCCAGATCATTGGCTAAGAAAATTTAGGGATTTTAGTTTTAATCAAGATCTGTTTCTGAATTTGGATTATCTTTTTGGGGTTTTGGAAGGGATGGATCAGATCAGGCACTGTGTATATAAGATAATACAATGTATAAACAAGAAAGTAAAGGGCAGAGTTTTCGAATAAAAATCTTTACTGACCTTTTATTAAAGATTGAGAGAATTTCTCTGTGAAAATGAGATATGAGCCGCAGCAGGTGGCGAACAGATGTGGAAATGCAGAGCGAGAAGGAGAGAGGGCACGACGTCGTATTAAAAATCCCAACAACCAATAAATTCCAAATAACCCACCGGTTAAGAATTTTAGCATTTGGGTTTTAAGATTCCTTTCCAGAATGCTATTCAGATCTAAAACAAAAGCATTTCAATATATACATCTAACAAAAACGAAGATCATCGTGAATCTCCTCGTTCTTTTCAACATTCAACACCAACCCACAAAATCAAAACACTTTCAACACATTTCCCACTCGAAGAATCCCGATGATCTATGCAAAAACAATGTGACGACCCTTCACGAAGTTAAAAACATGACACTGGTAGAACAGGTCACACGACAAAAGTGGGACACAATGGGAGGCATCTAACATCGGTGAAACGAGAAGATCTGCAATCGGGAGTGTGAAAAAAGGAAATAAATTTATTGGGCGAAAGAGAGAGAGTGGACTTTTGTACGATTGATTTGGAATTTTGTGTTGGCTCACATTACGGCAAGACGGAAGGTTTCAGCGTTGGAATGCAGTGATTTAAGGAAATGATGAATCAATGGGTCAGTTGGAGTTCTGATATTGGATTTGTGGGCTGGGGATCTAAAAGGTTGGAAGTCAGTACTGATAATGGCAAATTGCGCAAGGTAGGAAGTCAGTCAGTCAGTCAGTCAGTCATGATGGATAAAGGCAAATTGCGTTTTGTACGACAAGAATATAAAAAGGGAAATTGCAAGACACCGACCCACCAACTAATAATCGTTTATAAATTCTTACAAAATTGAATGAAAAATAGACTTTAGTAGGATCGATTTTAAATATTTAATTTCTTTTATTATCGGTTCAATATAGATTTAAACTATGGTTGATTCTGGTTTACATTTATTCAAAGGATTTTCTTTATTTTTTGATGAGATATAACTTTTTTTTTCTTTTTTAGTTTTAAAAATAGAACGACGAGTTTGTTTTGTATAATAGATTATTCTTTCATGCATTTTGATACTTTTGTATCTAAGAAGATTATTGTTCAATAGGGAAATTAGGACTTACTTCCCAACATTTCAGCTAACATGAGATTGGATCCTCACACGACGAAAATGTTTAGCTTGACTTTTAAAAAGTTTAAAAAACAATAAAAAAATATTAAATGACTATTATACCCTTACTATGAAATAAATACTAAAATAAAAAAATTATTCAAACATGTAAAAATTTCTTTAAAATAACTATTATGTCCTTACTATTATGATTGTTAATTCAACATGCGTATCAACGATACGAACATTCTTATAAATTTTATCAACTTGTCTATTTTATATGCATGATCCTACAATTTAGCCCTGGTAAGAAATTTAGGGCAATGACCACTGATTGCAACTTTGATGTCAAGATGAGGGGAATCTGTAGTAAATTCCTTCAAGCTCTTTGGTTTTTTTGTGTCCACTTGCACATAAATTACCTTTCATCACAGTTTGAGCTCATGTCGACCATTACTGATACCCGCATACATGGGCAGACAGGTTCATTGGAATCTAATACAATTTGACATTAGAATGTTGGAATATAACAACATTGAATGAACATTAAATGAGCAAAACAACAACGTTTGAAGATCTAAATCAGCCCATTGCATCTCATCAATGTCAAGCATATTGTCCATGATTTTGAAGCATATAAAACCCATTAATGAAATGCATTACCTCCAACTGTTGGTACAACTTGATTAGAAGTCACATTGAAATTCCTGCAAATGAGATTCAATTGTGTATATACAAGTAACTTGTGAATATTTTATGTTTCTCTAAATCTTCATCCGCAGAGCATCGTATGTAGCTTTTCGATAATTGAATAAAATATATTTGAATCGACAATTCAATATTCTTCAAAATCAACGAATTTATTGATAAAAAAAAAAAATAAATCAATTTCTGTATTCAAGTACAAATAAATGAGTCTTGATAGTTAATCTTGATATTGTAGTGAATCAACAGGTTTTGATTTTGTTCTTCAATATTCAACTAAAATCAACAAATTTCTATCTTTGTTTGCCTATATTCACCCTCCCGTCTACGTCAATTGGTATTAGGGTTCAAGCCTGATTTTCGTGATATTATACAAAAAATTACGTCAATTTGTCTCCTTCGATTCAAAGAAATGGATGAATGTTGATTTGTATGGCAGTCACAATGGTCCTCCAATTTTAGACAAAGAAATTGAATAATTTTCTATTTTAGATGGAAAATTTTATATTTATTAGTAACAACGTTGATTACAATAATTTTGGGATCAGTGAGAGAAAAAAAAAAAAAAAAGATATATATTCTGTTATATAAATTGATATGAAGTAATATTCTAGTTGAAGAATGGTGCAAATCTTGGTTCACAAAGAAAAATTGTTTTGGTGCAGGGCAGAACTAGATATTTTGTGTTGTGGGGTAAAAAAAAAAAAAATTAAAGTTTAAGTTTTTAAAAATAATATAATATTAATGAAAATAAGTTAATATGCATTTTGACACTTTGAAAAAATCTTATAATTATTTCATTATCAATATTGTTAAATAAATTTTACTACTTGTATAGTTTTGTTTACCATTTCGTTGACAGATGTTGAGATGACCACGAGTAAAACAAATTAAATGCAGCAAGTAAAGGAATTGAAATAAAATTCATAGTAAATGAAATTTAAATTCAGTGCAAAAATAATTCGAAAGCAATTCAAATTAAATTTAATTCCTAACGATCCTAAAATTTTTGACGTCATATTCTATGTAAAATTTCTTAATAAAATGATGTAAATTATATTAAAAAATTTATCGTGCAAAATAATAAACGTTAATGAAATAATTGAAAATTTTTAAAGAAAATATGAGATAGACGCCTATTTTAAGACGTACATTTGACATATATTTAAATATTTTCGATATATGTTTAAACCATTCAATATGACTACGATGTAGTTTTCGAAACGAGCGTCTAGATTACATAGGTGATTTGTGAATTTGGATAGTATACGATATTCAGTGAATTATCAAAATTATCAAAATACTAATTTGGAAAGGCCAACTTTGATACATCGTAACTTTTTCTACGGTTAGTCATTTCGCACACCATTAACAAGCGAAAAATTAGGCTATGAGTACTTCGGAATAATATTAGGAATGGAATGCAATGTTTCAACTTCATTTGACATCCTGTAATGAATGTGTCAAAGTAGGTCGTAAAGAGGTCAAAACAACTATTTTCTAAAAAAAAAAAAATCAAAAAAAAAAACAACAACAATTATCTGGGGTCATTTGACCCCACATGACCCATGCGGGTCCGCTCCTGTTTTGGACTATGGAACCTCCTGGTTTGAAGCATAATGTTCATCCCATCTTTAGTATATTGTTTGGTATTTTCTCTTCAATCCAGAGCCCATTTCTCACGTCTGTTGTCTCTCTCACATCCATAATATCTTCAACAGTTATCTGACTCGAGCATCAAAGTGTTCGCAGTAGCCTTCCCACCACCAGAGATACGGCCACTTGCATCTAATGTTTTGACCAAGTGTGCAAAAACCCTACATGTGGATGAGAGTAGAGTCGAAATCTCTTAACCACATATTTTCACAGTATTTCAAGATCAACAAATTGACATCATCTGTGAAAAATCACATTCGTCTTCATTTTCAAGCTTTTTTATCCACAAAAAGAAATAAAAGGCAGTGTATTTGAGGTTGTCCTTAAAGAAAAGACAAGAAACATCTTTGAAGGATCCCAACCTAGAAGACCCCTTTTTGAAGAAAAAAGGTGTCTTGTCAAAATAAAGGCAAGCGAAGAAAGTAGCACTAACTCACGATCTTTGAGGATGAAGCCCCGACGACATGTACTCATCATCGTCGAGCTCACCATCGAAGAGGGGGGAAGGGTTGTTGCTCGCTTCACCAGAGAGATGGCAGCCATGGCCACCAACATGAGAAGCATGAAGGAACAAAACTCAACCATGGAACTCGTCCTCCGACAAATGCAACTCAAACATGAAGTTAACGTTTCATGTTAACCAAATGAAATAACATCGTGTGTATAAGATATCGTGATAATATATGTTGAAACTAGTGGTATTGTCTACTGTTTTAATTGCAATTTGAATTAATATTGACAACTGAAAAGGGTAATATATTTAATAATTTCATGATAACATATGATATTACCAAGCCATATTAATACAAACAACGAGGTATCATCGCTAGTATAGGATGCAGTGATATTCATGTAGCCTCACTAGTTTTATTTGCTATTTCTTTGAATGGGTAATTAGAATATAGCGTCCTCACATTTCACTACTATTGTGGAAAACGTACTTACTATTCATTTTTTTGGCATTTTCACCATTGTTTCCACCTTTCTTTGTGCAAAAAATCATTTTTATCCATTTTCTCAATTAAATTGTGAAATGACGAATATACTCTTTTCTTTAAATTAAAGAAAAAAAAAGCTAACTGCAACTAATCTTAGTTTTTTTTAAAAAAAAAGCACAAATAAGTCCCAATATATTATTAAAAGGGTAATTAACATGTCTCTATTTTTTACTATTATTGCGAGAAAGTCCATATCTTTTTTTTTATATATTTTCACCCTTAATTACACATTAGATTGCACAAATCATCATTTCTATCAATTTTTATTTAATTTATCAATCAAGAATTGTGAAATGATGAATATTCCTTCTTATTTAAATAAAAAAGTCAAAGAATTAATTGCAACTATAGTTCCAATTTTTTTTTTAAAAAAAGAGCAAACAAGTCTTAATTAAATTATTTAAAAAAAATTAGAAATTAAATTCTTTTTTTTAATTTATTAAAAAATTTTAAAAAATTAAAAAGTGTGAACAAATTCCAAATAAATTATTTAAAAAATTAGAAATTACAAAAAAAAATCTTTAATTTTAATGGGAGAGTATTTTCATCATTTTACAGCTCTTTATTAAAAAATTAGATGAAAATGAATAGAAATGATGATTTGCTCAATTAAATGTATAATTAAGGAGTGAAAATGCCAAAATAATAAAAAGTATAGACATTTTCCGCTATAATAATGAAAAGCAAGAACGTTGTGTGTTAATTACACTTTTAATAATTTATTTTGAGACTCATTTGAGTTATTTTTAAAAATCTGGAACTAAATGGTTACAATTGTTTTTTCTTTTTGTTTTTATTTAAAGAAAATGATATATTCGTCATTTTATAATTTTTAATTCAAAAAATGGATGAAAAAGACCTTTTGCGCAGCGAAACGTGAAAATAAGGATGAAAATACCAAAAAATGAAAGGTAAAAACGTTTTTCACAATAACAATGAAATGTGAGAACGTTATGTGCTATTTAACATTGGGGTGTCAAAACTAAAAGAAGTAATGTAAAGTTATACATGGAAATATAAATTTTAATTACTTTCTGATGAATTACTACAAGAATTCTATATTTAAAGGGTTACTGAAATTCATACACCATATCCATTTAATGAAGTGTTCATTTTTAAACCTCATGAAACGAAGCCCTCGAGACATGTTTGATACATGGTCACAAAACAATAAACAGTAACGTTAATACTTTTCATTCTTAATACTTCCACTATTGTTCGCTAAACGAAACATACCATTAATGCATTTTCCCATCGCACATGATTTCACTTAAAGTGAAAATGCACGAGAATTAGCTACTAAAACAGTAAGAGACAAGGCACAACAATCATCCATAAGGGCCACAAGTAGCATATTCACAAAAATCACAGTAATGGAAAACAGACCGTCACATTAAGCTGCAACCTATTCCCAAAAGCAGCTTGACCTTCCAAAATCAGCTTGCAAAAAGAGGTTTTTAAATCCACCAACCAAACCTTGCAACATAGGAGGATAAAAAAATGTGACTATTACAATTCAACCAATAAATAACGAACGAATTTCACCAACTCAAACCAGCTATAATGACTAGTTGCAAGTTAATAAAGCAGTTATACTGGAAAGTTCATGCTAGGGGCATGCTACTTAGTATTATACAGAACCAAAAAGACAAAAAAAAAAAAANAAAAAAAAAAAAAAGCAAGGAAGATTTTGCAGATTATACCAGCCGGTTCTATCTAATATTGCATAACCAACATATCAGAAATGTTTCCTTACCCCCAAATGGTTCCAACATCAGTCAAAATAGATATATGGGTCAACATCACCATCAGAATTGTAGTCGCTTCCAAAATGAAAGTCACCATGGTAATCAAAATAATCATCATAAGAAAAGACTGAAATCTCAGATGAGTAGTAGTCGTCTACGTCGTATTCTCCACGATAAAAAATTTCAGTATTCCACTCGCAATTTTCCATGGAGTCATCAGGACACTTGAAATCTTTGATCTTTTGAGTAATTCGATTCCCCAGATCCCCACTTAGATCAACATTAAAACATTTCCGGATGTCAAGCGATTCAAGGAGTGGACAACCATCAAGAATGGCTTGCAGGCCCTCATTTGTCATATTATTTCCCAAAAGTCGAAGGTGGTGCAAACCTGGCATGCTTTTCGCAATTGCTAGTGCATCGTCATTACAAACGAGTTGTGGATATGACTCACTAAGTGTAAATGACCTCAACTTAGGGCAGGAACGACCAATAGCTTCAATACCATCGTTACAATTCATTACAAAGACAAAGTGCAGTTCTTCCAACAGGGGAAATCTTTTAGCTGCTTCACTCAAACCGTCACCTGATACTCCATAGCAACCCCCAAGTCGAAGACACCTAAGCTGACTTGATCTGTTGAACAGGTGAAATTTAGATTGCAAAAGTTAAATGACTTTGAAAAGTCAATTATATTTATTTTTCAATGCATGTAATTAAAACATAATCTTCTAAAAGGGTTCAGCAACTTCATTGGTTAAGCCAAAGGTTATCTCAGGCATCTTCACGCAAACATGACCAAAACTAAAGCATCAAGAAAAAAACGAAAGAAACGATGACAGTTCAAACAATCTTTACAAAATTCAATTAACTAGCATAAGCACTCACATTACTCCCATTCTTTCTCAACTATGGAAATTATACAGTTCAAGTCAAGGTGACTAAATATCGAAAATGATCTGATAACGTACAAAACATGTCAACAGGAAATGGATGCCAACATTTGCAACATTGTGTTCACAAAAATGGGTTTTCCTTTCGAAATGAACAAGTATCAAACTAAGAATGTTCAGCACACATTAGAAGTACCACACATTAGAAGTACCAGGGCACTCAAACCTAAAATATGCATAACTACGAAATAGGAGGAAACCCCTCAAGAATCATACAGCATACATTTAGGATCAAAACCAACCAAGATAAATACTTAGACATACGCAGGATTAATTCACAATCAATCAAAACATTTAATTAGCCAAATAAATCGTGTTCTAATAAATTCATTCAAATATATCTTACAATTCTTCAATCATTAAAATTTCCCACCCCAAAACAATTCCAGCTATATATACCAAATTCCACTACCGAGCCAAAGTCAACACCATATGTGCCTTTGGCCACGGCATTATATATAATTATAAATAGTTCCTACAAGAATCTTTTCAGCACTTCTTCTAAAATTAATCAATATAGCAGTTCACAAGTGGAAGCAATACTCATTACATGTTTATTTGATACGATGAGCAGATGAAGATGTTTATGCAAAGACAAAGTCTTCCATCTATCAGGAATGTGCTCTCCATGCAAGTGTTTTGTCTGATTATTCTTTGGAAATTTGTATAATCAATAGCTAGAGAAGCTTAATATTACGGGAATACTTCCTTAATCCTAATTACACAAAACAAAAAACACTTGTTACTAAATATAATTGAGAATCATGGACAATAAATGCTCCTCTTGATTTAAACATCTATCCTATAACTTTTTTGAACAGATTAACAGTTCTTATCAGCTACATCAAGCATTGCATCTCTTTCAAAGACAAAACCCCTAAAATTTCAATAGCTGCATATTGCATTGGCTAGTCTCATATATGGACCATTAAGAGCTAGAAAACTAGTTGCCAACCAGCCATTGTAAAATGTTACTCAAATGACACAAGATATAAAGAAAAACTTCATTACGTGTCACCACCATACATTTTTCTTTTCTTTACTTTTCATTTTTATCAATTGGTATTTTGGTACGCTAATAATTAGCACATATCATCAATCAAATGTGTTTCTTGATGGAGTTTGAATATCAGATCAAACTTTGGAAATGACAAAAGGAGGATTGGACCTCATTTGCAGTAAACTAATAATAACAAACTACCCTTCCAATACAAATGTGCATGCTCCCGTTATTTATAAAGGCGTGACTGAGGGGCGCCCCAATTGAGGAGGTAGAAAATAGTACTGGGGCACAATAAGGCTTATGCCTTTAGTAGTTGAAGCGTAAACCTTGAGGCGCACGCCTCTGTGAGAGAGAGAAAGGCATGCTCATTCGCCTCTCCTTAATTATCCAGGAGAACACTTTTTCTTTAAAGGTTTCAATATTCATTGGTTGACTTCATTGGAAATCTACTATATATTAAAATAGCTTGGGAAATCTAAAATATTTTAATAAAACTTACCTAATTCATTGATTATAAGCCATAAATTATAGTTGGAAATCCATAATATGTCAAAACCTAAGCTATGGATAAAAATACACTATAATTTCAAACACAACATTGCAATCCTAGAACTTCATCACTCCCGCGAAGAAGTGACAGCAGGTTAGTCCAAAAAAAATTCTATTTTATTTTTGTCAAATATTGATATCACTTCTTTTTATTGCTGGTTAACTATTCTGTATTTTCGTATTTTTCAACTATTCATCTGGTAAAACGCCTTAGAACCAGATTTCACCTTTTCACTGCACACTCCATGTTCAGATATTCAGAAAAGAACACTACTTACTGATTTGACAGCGGGACAAAATCAATAAAGTTTTTCTCATGGAGGTCCAAACTTTGCCTCTAAAACTGTAATTTCCATGCCTCCTCAGGTTTCACCGCGTTACTTCCTTGTCAGATGGCAAACAATCACATCTGGGAAAAATAAGTTCAATAAAGTACTACTATGCATTATCCATTCACCTCCTTTGTATGAGAACATTCAAGCATTTAACCATATAGTTCCTGTTTACCTCTATGCCTTCAGTTACGTATTTTTTTATTCTTGAAGTAAAAAGAGAACAATGTCCTCTCTTGAACAGCCTGCTCTTTTCTTCGATTTCATCATCAGAGAAGATTTTAAAAAAAAGGACTAATATAAGACTGGCCGACAGCCCAACACTATTTGCATTAATTTCAAAGGTGATTAACCCATGTCAAAGATATAGACGGCTAGGAGCATCACCAATAAAAAGGCAGGGAAAAAGTATTCCCATGCAAACGTACTCCATAGATGGATCCCCTGTTGAAACCTAAATTTATTCTCATCACCAAAAATAACTGGAAACAAATAAAAAGGGATCCAGTTTTTCTTTATTTCATGTAGTATCTTATGCATTATACCTTAACATAGAAAAGCAATTCAGAAAGCAAAAGAAGGACGGTATACATATATGAAATCATAAATGTATTTCACTATATTAATATCAGGTAAGCATAAAAATCAGAAACTTTCACAAGTTACGCATTATACAAGTCGATCGTGAGACTGCATTGAGAACTAATAAACTTCAAAACATGTTAAATTTACCACTAAAAGAACCCTGGTCCAAGGGAATGGAAAATACGATGGCTTGTTCGTTATGAGACAGAGTATTTTGCATAAAGATTGTAACTGAAGCATCATATATTGTAATTTTAGAAGTATTTAGCATTTTTTCACATAAAATTCGAAATGAAACTATACCGTTCGGAGATGTACTGTAGCAATTCATCGGTGGCGAAATAGTCGATGTAGATGTCAGTCAATTGGCCCTCGCTGCGATCCACTGCGTGACGGCACATGGTTTCCAGGTACTCCGACATGTCATGAAATATACCCAGGTTTTTCATGTCAATTACACGCCACATGGAAGGGTCCTTGCACACATTTCTCCACGTAGTACAGACTTTCTGTGCACTCTCCAGTATATCGTGTGCCCCCAGCCGGTGCAGGATATTCGCCGTCACCTCTCGAGGCAGGTCTAGCCACGGAGGCGATGGCGATGGCGGTCGAGGGGCCGATGATGCCGCCTTTGCCCGTTTCTTTTTGTTTTTTAGCCTCTTGAGCCTTAATTTCTTTTTCAGATTTTTCCCCATTGTGATGTGATTTAGGGTTGAAATGAAATGTTATTGACTGTGGAGTTGTATTTATAACTGTCGACGTCTTGACTTCCCATACAAGAGCGTGTGCATACATAAAATAAACACAAAAGAAATGACATGTTTAATAGGGTGAATACGATAATATCAAACCGCAGTAAACAAGAAACACAAACTTAAAATCTCAATTATTTATAATATCAAGACCTATGCAACACCTTGTACTAAACAGGGGGCCGATGTGGCACCCCCATAGGCGAGGCACTTGTCCCCTTAGATATTATCAATAAAGATCTTCGGAGCCTCCCGGGACACATCCCAACTGTTAAAGAATGAGACTCTTTAATGTTGGAAGATCACAGGTTGCGTGTTCGATTCATGGGGCTCTTGGAAGGCAGGCTCTCTCCTGGAAGACAGGATTTATCCTGAAAGACAGGAGTTCTCCTGAAAGGCAAGATGCAACATGAGTTTGATTCGCTCAGCACTGGACAGTTCAGTGGGGGGGGGGGTTTCTTGGACCCGGCCAGTTTGGGGCACATCCCGCGGTTTACCTGGTCTGTGTGATGAATGGCCGGATCGTAGACCCCACGATTAATCGCCTAATGTGGACACCTGAATATTAAAAAAAAAAGATCTTCGGAAGTAAAAGTGATTGGGTCATATTTTCTTTACCCTTAGTCAATGAACACCTCTTTTTCATCTTCAACGTATGAAGCACCACTGCCATTTGAGAACTCGAGATAATTATCATAATCAAACACCATGTCAATGTTGAAAAACTCAGAAAGGATACCCTCAGGAAACGACTTCCAATTGTCAATTTCAGCATCAAATCCATAATCGTCAGTTGAGTCAAAGGGACGCCTCAGATCTTTAATACGTTGAGAACATAATCTTCCTAAATTTCCTCTAGGTGAAATAAAACATTGGCGTAGATCAAGTGATTTCAATTGAGGATAGCCATCTAGAATGGCGTGCAGGCCTTCATTTGTCATCTTATTTCCAAAAAGTTGAAGGTGGTGCAAGTTGGGCATGTCAGTTGCTACTGCTAGGGCCTCCAAATCACACTCAACATCCGAGCGTAAAGATCCTTCGTTGTTCAGTTTAAACGACTTTGACAGTGGGCAGTGTTGGATCCAGGAATGAACCTCAGCTAGGATGGTCGTTAACCATTGACCGTCGACGGTCAACTGGCGTAATAGCGAAGTCATTTATTAATATTTAGTTAAATAATATTAAAGATTAAACTTAAATTAAACTTAATTTTAAATTATCATCAAATTCCAATTTTCAACACTAATTTATCATTTATCACAAATCACATACTCAGTCAGCATATTTCACATATTCACAAATTTTCCAATTCTCATAAATCATTAACCTCATCAGCAGACTCACGGTTATAATTCATAAAACATAAATTATAGACCATAAATCATTCCCCAATGAAAATGGCATATAAAAATTAACTAAAAAAAAAGAGAGGCACATATAGCAGCGACAGGCAATGGCGACTAGGGGAGGACCCAGCACCTGGCCAGCCCCCGCGGCCGCCCGTGCTGGATCCGTCGGGAGCTTTAAGTCGCCAACTCGTCGATGCTGTCCGCGGGGAAGAAATGAAGAAGGCGGCTGAATTATTTTTTTTTCCTTTCTTGTTGTTCATTTGTTTGGGCCTTTTTTTAAAACAATAAGGCCTAATGAATTGGGTCAATTTGCAACTCATTAGCCGCAAACAAAACCAAATCCAAATTATCCAATTCCAAAATTCAAAGAACCGGCAAATAAGGGAGACGACCAGGGACGATTGACGAATCCACTCCTCTGCGGAGTGCGAACCTATTGTGCCCGTCTGTGACGCTGTCGATCGACGAGACCGATGGATGGTGGTCGGTGGTGGACCCCTGGACGGTGGTTCTTCAGGATTTGTGCCAAAGCAAGCTCAACAGTTGGTCGTTCGCCGAGTCGCTGACTACGTCTAGCCTCTCCGCCACTGGCCTTAGCAGCTTCACTGTTATGAGTCTGCTCGACTACTCCTCTCTCTTTTTTTGTTTTTGTTTTTGTTTTTGTTCTTTCATTGTGTAGTTAATTTTTTGATTTATTATATATGTTTTATAAATTATGTGTTATGAGTTATGGATATATTTGTGAATTGTGAACTTGTAGTGTTTACTGTGAGGATTTTCAATTTTGTGAATTTGAAACTTAGGGATTTTGTGAATTCGAGAATCAAAGAATATTGGGAATTTTGTTGCTGAATGTTAAAGTTTATGATTTATGAAAATTGAGAATTTGAGAATATATTAATATATGTGGACTGTGAATCTGATTTGTGTTAAATGACAATGACAAATTGGATAATGTGTGATAAATAATAAATTTGTTGTTGGAAATTGGAGGATATTGAGTTTCTTCTGCTTGCAATAGCTGGACAGTTATAGAGTAGGGTTGTATTTTTATTTTATTTTTAGTATTTTGGGTTGTAAAGAATTATATTTTCATATGTATATACTTTTTACGTTTTAGTGCATTTACATATGTATTGAATTGTATTTTCGATTAATACGATCATTGATTGTCAACAGTCATTAATCAACGGTCATCGGTCACCAATTAACAGTCAACGGTCACCGCCCTAGCTGAACTACAATGCTGGATTCGTCCCTGGTGGCGACTTGACGGTACCAAATCACAACTAATGCACCACTATCCTCAAACTGTAACATCAACAAAAAAAAAAAACGTAAAGCGAAGTTAGAATCTATACAAATGTTAAAATTAGTAATAGCAAAGATTAAGATGAGTTTCCATAAAATGACTAATCAAGAAAAAGAACCTAGCCACTCACATCACAAAGTTGATGGCTCGACGATGGCATCGAGGCTACACAGTAGCTGCATGAGGAAGATATAGAGTTTGGATTTTGGATTGCGCATTTTACCTTCATATGTTTTTTGCAAAATGCAATTACATGACTGTGGGGTACAATACAAGGCAGTGGATAAATTAGTGTACCTAAATTTTATTTATCTTTTTTTTTTAAAAAAAAAGCCCAAAGTTTTTTTTTTTAAATGGCCTAAGTCCAACAAACTCTTTTTCCTCCTTCCATAATCCATTTCTAGCGGGCGGCGACTGTTTCCAACAATGGTAGCATCCAACCTGTAAGGTTTGGCGGAGCCAGTATGGGCGATCGCGCCACCTCACTAGTGATGGCTCCGCTACGATAGTGGCCAAGAACGTCCAATAATTTTAATAGCTTCTTTGTCAATGTAAATGTAATATAAATGCAATTCCTCCAATAATGGGAAACTTTTAATTGTTTCAACCAGAACTTTCACTTATTATATTATAGAAACATACAATTCGAAGATGTCTGAATTGTTGGAAAAAGATTAATATGAAGGAAATAAGGAAATATCAGCAATAAGCAAAAACATGTTTGAGCCACATTTTTATTTTTGTTAAAATAGGTTTTGTAATAGTGATTTTGTAGAAAATATTTTTGAAAAAAAGTAGGAATAAGTTTTGGGTTTACGTACAAAATTATTTTATAGGAAGAATGTGCGGTTAAAAATAAGTTTGGAGAAAAATGATTTTTAGATAATGCCCTTCTCCTCTCTTCTAGATAAAGCATCTACCGCCTTATAATGTATCTTATAGCTAAGCTCCAAAATTTTGGATAGCCATTTCAGTTGCAGAGAAGCAGTAATCCTTTGCTCCAGCACGTACTTGAGTGACTGGTGGTCAATTTTGATGATGAAATGGTGGCCTTCAAGGTAATGTCTACATTTTTCCATAGTTATTATAGAAGCCAATTGATGCTACCAAAAATCGTATATGTGTGATTTCTGAGCATGACAACTGAGAAAGAGCACGAACGAGGTCTTCCGGTACCTGAAACAAAGGCGTCGAGGTGTGTCCTCGTCGCCCCCTCCAATGCTTAAGTCAGAGAGAGAATTTGAGAGAATATATATGTTGAAAATTATGTTAAAAACGTACCTGAAGAATGGTCTCATGCCCTATATTTATAGTGCTGGGTAGTATTTTACTTCTAGTTGGATTTGTCATCCTTATTTCAAGGAGTGATTACCGGGGTGAGTATTTGATTACAACTAGAAACCCAATCGTTTCCTTATTTGACGAGTTCCCTAAGGTAAGACTCCTTTAGGGTCTAGGATTCCCTAACTGAGTAACTGGATAGCGCTAAAACTTAGTTGAATTAGTTAAGTCGTAGGACCTGGCAATGATAATGTCCAAGGACATCGTGACGGAAAGGTCATAGGTCCTCGAGAAAACATCTCGAGGACCGTCGGCATCAACTTGCATAAAAGTCACAGTACGCATGCTCGAGCATTGTGGTGCGTATGCTCGAGCTATATGGTTTTGCTCGAGGCTGAAGGAAAATGCATCAGGAGGGTGGAGTTAGGTAAGTGCTTGAGCATAAACCCTTGGGCATATTTTGACTATATCACTGGCCCCCGTGCAACCGTTCTCGAGATATGAGGATGGTTGCAATATCGTCGGGATACTCAACACTGCTCTTGC
>CAIGRB010073717.1:0-12844 GCA_903798255.1 Fraxinus quadrangulata | reverse complement strand
CGAATTGTGCTGCCTGGAATATTGTTTGCGTCCGTTGTTTGAATCTCCTCCTGACGATATTCCTCCAACTATAATGTTGATCGTGCCGGCTGTAGGTTTGTTACCCCCTGACTTTGGGGTCCTCCTGCTATTCAGGTCATTCTTAGGGCGTTTATCGTGCCCTACATATGTCTTTAGAAATTCCCTTTTAATCAATGCATCAATCTCCCGTTGCAATGTTATGCACTCTTCCGTTGTATGCCCATGATTCCTATGGTAATCATAGTACTTGCTCTTGTCCCTGGTCTCCGGGGGGATCGCAACCTAGGAGGCCATTTAAGCTCTTTCATATCCTTGATTTCCATCAATATATTCACCCTCGAGGTGTTTAGACGAGTGAATGGGCTATGCGGCACTTCTTGCTTCTGTTTGTTTCGAACATGATCCTGGTGCTGGTTCGGCTCGTGTGGCCTCTTCAGTTGGAGCTTATCAGAATTTGGGCTATACTTCATTGCCTCTTCCATATTAATGTATTTCTCACCCCGGGTGAGAAGCTCCGTCACTGACTTTGGCGGCATCTTTGATAGAGACATCTTGAAGGCTTCACACTTTACGCCATATGTTAGGGTCGAAATAGCTGCTGTAATGTGAAGGTCGGGTATCTGCAACCTCTCTTTGTTGAATCTAGTCATGAAATTACATAAGGTCTCGTTAGGCCCCTGGCGAAGCTGCATGAAGGTGGCCGCCGTTTTCCTGAGGCGCTTGCGACTTGCAAAGAAGGCGGAATACTTATCAGCAAGGTCAGAGAATGACACTATAGAGTTAGGCTCCAACGTGACGAACCAATCCCTGGCAGCATTGGTCAATGTTTAAGGGAATGCCTTGCACATTACTGGATCTGGTGTAACTTGTAGGTTCATGATGTCTGTGTAGACATTTAGATGATTGATAAGGTTAGTGGTCCCATCATACTCCTTCATATAAGGGAACTTGAACCTGTCCGGGAGGGGATACGAAAGAACATCTATCGTAAACGAAGTGTTAGGGGTGAACCCTATTGCTCCCTTGGTATTCTGTTGTAGTCCTGCCGTGATCCCATCTTGTATGATCAGCGCGAGCTCGCCTGAATCCATGGTAACCAATCTCGAGATCGAAGCTACTGGAGGTATGCCCGAGGTCCCAGAACCACCGTTGTCGTGGGCATCACGGGTATCCCGAACTCGAGCATCGTCCATGAAACCTTCATGTTGGGTCGGTATAGGTTCTGGTATCGGAGCCTGGGGAGTATTTCTTTGACTTAATAGCTGAGTCAGCATTGCAACTTGTTGACGGAGTTCTTCGAATGCTCCAGCGGTAACCACTGCCGGTTGAGGATCCAGAATCACTAATGACTCTTCTTGCTAGATTAGGCGCTCCGTAACAGGAGGTAGGTTTGGAGCGGATGAGCTTGCTGGAGGAAGACCCGATCGCGTAGTCATCATGACTTTTGGTAGTGTTTCCCACAGACGGCGCCAATGACACTATCAAAAATCGCACCTGTGTGATTTTCGAGCTTGACGACTGAGAAAGAGCACGAACGAGATCTTTCAGTACTTAAAATGTCCTCGTCGCCCCCTCCGATACTTAAGTCAGGGAGAGAATTTGAAAGAATATATATGCTGAAAATTATATTAAAAACGTACCTGAAAAATGGTCCCATGCCCTATATTTATAGTGTTGGGTAGTATTTTACTCCTAATTGGATTTGTCATCCTTATTTCAAGGAGTGATTACCGGGGTGAGTGTTTGATTACAACTAGAAACCTAATCGTTTCCTTATTTGATGAGTTCCCTAAGGTAAGACTCATTTAAGGTCTAGGATTCCTTAACTGATTGACTGGATAGGGCTGAAACTTAGTTGAATTAGTTAAGTTGTAGGACCGGCAAGGATAATGTCCGAGGACGTCGTGACGGAAAGGTCATAGGTCCTCGAGGAAACATCTCGAGGACCGTCAGTATCAAATTACATAAAAGTCACAATACGCATGCTCGAGTATTGTGGTGCGTATGATCGAGCTATATGGTTTTCCCGGGGTTGAAGGAAAATGCATCAGGAGAGTGGAGTTAGGTAAGTGCTCGAACATAAACCCTTGGGCATATTTTGACTATATCACTAATAATTCTTTTTCTTTGATTGATAAGCCCAACTTCTGTTGTTGATGCCCTTACTCAAATAGACTATCGGCATCTTGTCTTACATTAATAAAGCCCTACTTCCTCCATAACATGCATAAGTCTCAATTATAAAGGACACAAAAAAAATTTAGTGATGCCAGTGCAGGTGTAGTACTCATAGCCTTCTTCAAATCTTGGAAAGCCAACGCAATAGCCTCACTCCAATTGAAGTTTTCTTTCTTCAGTAATTCAGTTAGAGGTCAGGCCATAGCTCCATACCCCTTTATAAACCGCATGTAGTACCCAGTCACGCCTAGGAATCCCTTCAACTTCTTGATGTTGATTTAGGTCATTCTTGCATTGCCACTATCTTGGAGGGGTCAGGTGCTACTCATTCTGCAGAGATGATATTGGCCATGCATTCTATCTTGGGCTACCCAAAAGGGCACTTGCTCTCCTTAGCAAATAGCTGGTGTTGTTTAAGAAGTTCAAGCATCACAGTAATATGCCCACAATGGGGTTCTCAAGTCAGGGTTGTAGACTAGGATATCATCAAAAAACACCAGAACAAACTTCCTGAGATGCTCCTTAAATACCTTATTCATCAGACATTGAAATATAGTTGGGGTATTTGTAAGTCCAACTGGCATTACTCTGAATTCATCAAGGCCTTTATAGGTTTTAAAGGTTGTTTTATTGATATCTTCATCTGCTACTCTGATTTGGTAATACCCAGCCCTCAAGTTATCTTTGTGAACCACTTTGCCCCCTTCAACTCATCCAACAATTCATCAATTAATGGCATAGGGTATTTGTCTTTAATTGTGAGCCTATTCAACTGTCTATAAGCTACACAAAACCTCCAGGTTCCATCTTGTTTCTTAACTCGCAGTACATGGGAAGCATAAAAGCTGTTATTTGGCTGTATTATCCCACTTTCCTTCATTTCTTTGACTATTCTCTCAATCTCTATCTTTTAGATACAGGGGCATCTATATGGCCTAATCATTGAACCTGGGTGGTGGCAACCCTTTTGGTTCCAAAAAGATCATGGAGAATTGATTTACTAAAGCTCTAAGTTCAGTTGGGATAGATTTTTGTCCCTTCTCGGTGACGACGAAGATCTTAGCCATCACCCTATATGGTTGATTCTTAAACCAAACCTTCTTCTCAGTATTAATCATCATTTGAAATTCTTCATTGATAGCTTCATTTTTTAGTTCCATCTTTGTACCCCTCATTAGAAAAGGTAATGCTCCCTTTAATGAAATAAAACAACATAGGGCTGAATTGGCTCAGCCAGTCTACTCCAAGTACCATCACTCCCTCCTAATTATAGCACCCTCAGTTGGTATTGAAACTCTAGATCCTATATTCTCCATATTATAGTTCTACTGACCAATTTCTCTCTCCTTGCTATAGTTACTGAGGTAGGCTTTGCCTGTTATAGCCAACAGTTGATTTATGAACTAATTGTTCATCAATGAAGCTGTGAGAGCTCCCACTATCAATCAAGATTGACACCCTCTTCTTCTTAATCATCCCTGGAAGCCTGATCGTTTTTGCCCTATTGCTGCAATGCATAAATGGAGATTTCCATCATCTCATCCACTTCTTCTTTATTAACCTATTCTCCTTCATCCCCAGGTGGCACATCTGTTTCCCCCTTCCCTTCCTCATCGACCAATATAAAATTGAGCATCATGTTCTTACGTACATGGCCTCTAGTATTTTTCATCACATTTATAGCATAATCCCAGCTTTCTTTTAGTTTGGAAATCTAAAGTTGTGATGGATTTAAATGTAAGAGGGTTGATGGCATTTGCTTTTGTATAGGGTGTAGGTTTAAGTGTGGTTTTGTTGGTCTAGGATTGGGATGGGTCCATCTAGTTTGTGGGTATGGTTTGAATTCTTGTATCTCCTGTTCAAGGCTGTTATGGTGTTTTCTTATAGCAGGGCAATTTCAAAGGCTTTGGCCAAGGTGGTGGATTGGATAATTTTAAACATAGACTTAATCTCTTCTTTTAGTCCACTTACAAAGATTGAAATGTAAGAGGATTCAGGTAAATAGGGTAGGGATATCATTATCTGGGATTTCATCTCCTCAAACTGTTCTTGATATTCCATGATAGATCCCTTTTGTCTAAGCTTACCGAAGATCTCAACTACTTCTTCAGCTGTGTTTTTTAGCAAACCTTCTACATATTTCACTTGAAAACATGTCCTAGTCAGCATTAGGATTGCTGGAGATGAAGCCATGAAACCATGTCAGCCTTCTCTTTAAGGTACATATCAGCAATGCCCATCCTTAACTCATCATCCACTTGATGGATCTGAAAATATTTTCTCGCTTCCTTAGCTGTTCTCTAGGTCCTTCCCCACTAAAATAAGGAAATTATATCTTGGGCAATTTGGTAACCATCTTAGCTTCCCTATTCCCCCTTGAGTTACCAGAATGGAGTCCACTTCTTCTAAAGCTACCATTGCTGGTTTGAGATGGGGATCCACACCCTTCAACCTGTTTCACTTTGCGATCAACGTTACTCCCACTTATTTGAGCTAACTTCTCCACAATAGATTCATGCTTATTATTCATTTATCCCATCATCTACTCCATCTTTCCTATTTAGTACAGACTACATTCAGCATTTGATCAGATGATTTAAAGGCAACACCCAAATCTGATACTTCCTTGTCTATCCTCTTAAAGTACTACTCATTTGATTTACTTCTAGTTTCTACCATTACCAGCTCACGCCACTGCTCCGATACCAAATGTTATGGTTGAGCTTCAACCTCAACCTCTAATACAATTAATGAATAGCAATAAACTAGAACTTGAAGAAAATTCAATACCCAGTAGATTTAATTTTAATAAAATATCGATTACAAAGATTAACTAAGAAAATATAACTGAAGAAAGAGAAAAGAAGAAGATAAGATCAGAGGACAAAGGGAAATCACGCATCCAATTTACACCAAATTCCCTTCCCAACCTAATAGATATAATAGAATTAAAAGGCATGGGAAGGAAGTGAAAAACATGTTTTCACTTTTTACATTATATGGTTTTAAATCAAACGACGCCATATCCTTCCAATCCAAACGATGTCGTCTCCTAATTCAAATGATAGTTAAAATCGTTGCTGTTGCTTCTCTCTTTTCCCTTTCTTACTCCGTAGTTCCTCTTTCCCATCCCTCCTACTCTAGCAGACTTTCTCTATTTTCTTCATAACAGCATAAAAGACAACAATTTATCGTAAGCTAAGTACATGTACGTGTTATTAAAGTTAATCCATTTGTATGAACCAAAAAATCAAACCTAATAAAACGAATTCCAAATTACCTAGAAAGGAAAAAATGGAAAAACCAAAAAAGATTTTACCTCTAAGAAATGTAGGTAAGCAAATCATCGGTACCAAAATACTCAACAATTGAGTTAAATGTTCAGATGGTCAGTGAACTCTATACTTTGTCACGACTTACTCACCGAACTTCAAGAGTTGTCCCAATGGCCATTGAACTTAAGTTCGTTGCTTCCCATTACTCACTGAATGAATTTCGTCTTTAATTCTGTCTAGGTGGTAGACGGATTGCTTGTGTGTACTGTTAAATGTGTTCATAAAAGAGGTAAATGCACAAATTTATCTCTAAATAAGCAAAAACTGACGTTTCCATTTCCAAACGCCACAATCCCAATCCCAATCCCAATTCCTAACCCCCCAAATCCATTTCATTTCTGATATGTGAAATCGGTCTTCCGTAGAAATAATTTAGTTTAGCAGTCAAGAACCTAAAATCGAATTGTGATCTTTGTTTTGATTCAATTTTTCCCAAACCTGAAATCGACATCCACTTCTGCAAACAGTAGGAAAGATTGAATGATGTCTCTGTGGTTACTTTGATTTTTTGGTTTTTCGTATTAATGCTTTTGTGTTATAATCAACATCTATATTCTCCTGATTTTGTATTTGTATGTTAAGAAAAATGGGCTGCCGTTTTGTGTATTTGATTTTCAAGTTAGAATTCGTGTTATAATGATTTGGCAATATAGAAGATTATAATCCTTTGCTGGTGATGAGTTAATGTTATAAAATTCGCTGCAGTTTATTGAACTAATTTGTCCCTTCAAACCATTGAATTGACTCCAAATTACTGAATTTGGTGGCTCCACATGGTTGTTTAGAATGGCAGGGAAGAATTTATGTAATCGAGACATTTGTTCAAATAACAGAAAAAGAAGACTTCCGTGAATTTGTTAAAGCTATATAATAGAGTTACTGATATATGTTGTTGTTGGGTTTTGTAACCCAAATTTGGTCCAAATTGGGTCTAGGGTTTCGCATTTTTTAGTATTGGATCTGAAGATGTTAAAATAGGGTCTAAAAAGGAAATAAGGTGGATTGACGGCACTGGACGGACGCTCGACTCTCACTCAAGCGAGAAGAGCAAAATTGAAACAGGGAAGCTGTAGCCCGCCTGTCACCGAGCTGTTGCCCACTTTCGCTCGAGCGACGGGCCGCATAATTTATTTCCTTATTTTTCGATTTTACGCAATTTTCAAGTTTTCATATTTTAGGTTTATTCTAGGGTTTAGACATGTCTTCTATAAATAGTAGACTCTTCATTCAGTTTTATAGACTAGAAGTTGTAATTTTTCTCTCCATTAGTTGTTAATAAAATATTCGATTCCCCTGGAATCGAGATGGTACACTTTCTCTAGTGCAGGTGGACTCTTGAAGGTTTGGAAAGGTGCCCGTGTTCTATTGGAGGGGCGAAAAAAGTCTCAGTTATACATCTTGCAAGGTTGGGACAAAATCAGTGAAGAAATATTAGCACAGGATTGGTATCGTGGTAGATATACAGTTTGGTACAGTACCGTTGGGAGTTGGTTTTGGATATAATTTGGAAAATACTACTATGTCGAGTTTGGAAAATATGGGTAATTCCACTTTGTCACCATAGTCTGCGGTTCCATTGTATTCAACGGTTATGGAGAGATCCATTGAAAATAGATACGGAGATGCTGATCTGAATGTGCATGCTTTTGGAGTTGTTGAAGGTGACGAGTCTAGCCAAGGGCCTTCAATTAAAGCATTTAGTAGTGATTCTGCTACAAGGTGTATTTCGACCATGTTTGGTAAATTTTGAATTTGTTGTGAATTTTGGGAACCCGGGGGTTGGGTTCATTTGTATTCGTGTCTGGATATAGTGAAAGAGGAAGAATATTTTTTGAGTGTTGGAGAGGTTTAGTTGAAGTTGAAGAGTTCAGTGTGTTTCGCTGCAGCCAGACTTATTTTTCCTGGTGGAGAAATTTTTGAGTTTCGTTCGTTGCACCGAAATTTGTGTCAATGCGGGGATTGTTGGATTTTGTGACCCAAATTGGGTCTAGAGTTTCGAGTTTTAGAATATTGGGCTTGAAATGTCAAAATAGGGTCCAAGATGGAAATAAGAAAGATTGACGACGCTGGACGAACGGACGCTTGACTCTCGCTCGAGTAAGAGGAGTAAAATTGGAACAGTGAACATGTCGCCGAGTTGTCGCTCGAGCAACAGGCTGTTCCCCGCTTGTCGCTCGAGTTTCGCTAGAGCGACATGCCTCATAATTTATTTCCTTATTTTTCGATTTTACGTGATTTTTGACCTAATATCCATATTTTAAGTTTATTCTAGGGTTTGGACATGTCTTCTATAAATAGTAGACTCTTCATTCAATTTTATAGACTAGAAGTTGCAGAAGTTGTAATTTTTCTCTCCATTGGTTGTTAATAAAATATTTGGTTCCTCTACCAATTTCTTCTTCTTGTTTGCTTTTCTTTTAAACCTTATTCTTGCTTATTTGTTTGTACGATCTATACTTCATATCGCGCTATATCACCTTCTCAAATTCTTAACAATTGTCATTGTCAAACTCCATGTTTATGTAATCATCTCTAATTGTTCTTAATTTGCAACTTTTTCTATGCTTTATGAATTTGGAGTTGGATTTTGACTGTTGTTTATTACCGGTTCACATATGAATGTCGATGATGGATTGTTCTGCTTTAGTAGTCATTCACAGATGTTCATGACAATAAAAATCGTATGCATGCAGGATGATCTTAGTTGTCATAATTGTGTAATCTTACTATTGCTCTAATGTTCTGCATATGCTGTTGTGAGTGGATTGTAATTCTCGAGTTGTGTTGACAGTCATCCCGGTTGCAGATATTTATGTGTTTCAAATTATTTCATTTTCATCTTCTATAATATTTCCGTCATTCAATTTCTGAAGTATATTTAAAATACTATGCATTTCATATGCATTTAATTTTGAGAAATAAGTCTTGATTGGTGTCGAGTGTATGCTACCAGTTTGCCCACAATTATTTTGGTATATTTGGTTGTGAGTGTTCCATTGCAATTTAATTTGACAGACTTTTACCCGTCTGATGAGGCTTTCATAATCCTCAGTTCCTTAAACTTTATACCCCTATATACATGTTCTTTTCCCACAAAAGAATCAATGCACCATACAAGGTCAATCAAACTAGAAGTGTTCCATACGTGAATGTCTAAAATATGTAAAACATAAAGGTAATTGGAAAATGCAGCAACTTATATATTTGAACATGCTTTTCAGCAACATTTTAGCCACATTTCGATTTTTAATGCACATATAACATAATCTATTTCAACAATATTTCACACTACGCTCGGTGATGCATTTAACCATTTGACATAATGTTCATGAAATTCTGCAAGTGTATGGATCGTGACAAGTAATAAAGTGGATTAATCAAGTCCGAATATCGTCCCATAGAGACTATTATCTACTATAAATTTTTAAACTAACCTAACTTCAATTTAAATTAAAATGGTAACTAATGATCAAATCAAATTTTGTTTTCTAAACCAAAGTTCTAATAAAATAACAAACTCAAATTAAAACTACAGATAAGATTATGTGATTAAGTAGTTAGGAGTTTCGATTTCACTTAAGTTATTTAGCATACATCTAATTCCAATTCATTCAGCCATCTTTACATACGTGCTAACGATTGAATTAACATATTGTAACTAGTGATCTCTTTCGAATAATACTAATCGTATTCATATGCCCGAACTTATTATATCTTTATATAAATTCACACACATATAACGCATTAATATATAGGAATTAAACATATATCGCATAGCCTAAAATTATCTCTCAATCTCTTATAAAGTTTATGTTAATTATTGCACGAGCTAAAATTATACATCACCTTTCGGTCTCAATATTATCCCTAAATCAATCAATTGTTGCACATACAATTGAAGCATTAAACACATAATAATAATAATTAATTAATAAATATTTAAGTGGCATGAAAATCTTGGAATTAAACATATAATAAAAACATTAGACTACATCATTCATCATAACAATAAAAGTATTTAGTCACTCATAACGTTGAAATTAAACAAGCAAAAGTGGAATAATATCAACAAAAATTGACAAAACGTGAAGCTGCTCGTATGTGCTGTCTCCTTTCGTTTGTCTGCCGACTATGGATATGTGTGTATCTTCAAAAACTAGCTGCCAATTTCCTCTCTTTTTCTCCTTCAAGCTGTCGGCTGCCTCTCTTTCTCTACGTGTGTATATATTTTTCAATTTCAGCCTCTATCCTCCACTTTATGTGCGTGTATATGTGTGCATATATTTAAACCAACAACCCCTATATGCGTACAGCCAAAGTTCTGCCTATTTGTCTCCTCAAGCTGCCGATTTTCTGCTCAACGTGTGTCCCTTTTTTTTTCTCTTCAGCTGCCTCCTTTTGCGTGTATATATATAAATCAATTGCTGCCCATAAACTTGTTCCAGAAGCTGGCGGCTTTTTCTTCCTAATGTGTATCCAATTTCTCGATTTCGGCCCACTTTTTTTCTCAATTTCAGCACCCACTTTTCCCTTAGAAGCTGTCGCCTTCTTTCGTGTACGTGAATGTGTGTATATATATAATAATTCACAACCTTTTTTATTCTTTTCGACCAAGGAGTCCAAGCTCATTGGTATTTCAATTTAACGTCCAATTAATTTATTGCTTCCTTCTAAGTTCTCAATATTTGGATTTTGCAATTTTTCAGCTATTTTGCATTCTTTTCTTCAATTCTTCATTAAATATAAACTTTTATCTACAAAATACAATATAACATAAATTATGTAAAATTTTATTCAGAAGACAATAAAATATCATGATTTAGAGTCTCAAATAAGTATAAAAACTACACTTATTACGCCCCCAAACTTGACTCTTTGTTTGTCCTCAAACAAAACTAAAACCTAACAAACACGCAATGGTAATTATCTAATTGGTGGCCAATCAATCAAGCAAAAAAAAGATTTAGCTAGCTAACCTATCTTTTTATCTCATGATTGAAATCATAATATTAAATCTAATCACAGCTTCAAAATCACAATACAGAAATTAAAATCTACTTTTCCAATGTAAAATCGACGAGTGTGTGTGGGTAAAGAATTAAGTACAGCATTATGAATTTCTAAGTTGTTTTAATACCCGACCCTCAATGGTCAAATATATTCTTTCATCACTCGTAAGATTCACACACCCCAAACGTATTCTTTTCACTCTTTTCAAGTGTGTGATCTAAAGTTGAATTTTATACTATCATCATCTCTCTAGTTTAGGTAATCTCACTAATTGCTTGTAAATTTATCAATAAACAAGGATTCCCCATTGTTTGATTACTGCAATCTCTAGGACTTAACTAGGCTAATAATCCTTTATGAAAAGTCAAATTTTCCCAAATAAGTGTTTGAGACATAACTAAGGCATTTGCGTCTTCTGTTTCATAAACCTGATTTTTTTGATTTTCTATATTTTTTCTCAATTCTCTTTTTTCTTTATTTGAAGCATTCTCTCCCTTAATCTTTCTAAATGATCCATGTAATAAGATTTCGACCGATAACTCCCAAGTCAGATGACCATAGAATACCAGGTTTTAAAAACATTTACAAGCTTAATTGTTGGAGTTATAAAGGCTACGAAGAGAAATTTTAAATAAAATAAATTTTTTATGTCTTAATTAGTGCATTGTCCCTCATTAAACACTAATTCAAGTAAAACGATCTCTAATTTGAGATTTTCACCCAATTTCATCATATTAACCTTAGACAATCCACATATTTTTTTTATTTTACACATGGAATCCCCATTTATCTCAATATCTTCACACAACAATGAAATCTCCAAACTATTCTAAATTTGTTCCAAGGACGCAAAATTTAGTAGCTTTGGATTTAGCATCTACGGTCTACTATTTCAACATGTCCAATTATGAAATCAACTCATTCTAAAATTTTGTGATTTTGGATTTAGCATATGTGGTCCACTATTCAACCTATTATGAATTCAACTTATTCATACACAATGCTTAACTTAATTCATGTGCTCAATATATATCAAATTTCACATGAAAAAATAAAAATTAATCTAAGTATGCAACTTATTCACCATTCAAAGATCAATTTGTGATTCAATACATTCATCATTGTCAGTCAGGCTAATTAACTCACCCAAGCACACAAGAAGAAAATATTTTTTGAAATTTTTAATTTTTTTAATTTTTTTACTAAAGCAATAAAATATACAAAAACACATAAAAAATGAAAACTCATATTTTCCACCCCCAAACTTCAACTAGACAGTGCCCTCAATGTCATAAATCCTAAATCTACATATAAAGTGATGTGGAAGAAAGTGAAGAAAATACTCCACTTCTATGACTTGTAATTCAACGATTAGATTTCCTATACTCCCGTTGGCTCCTTGGTCAATATTTGTTTAAATGTTCTGTGACGTCATGTTTTTGAAAAATCAAATAAATCATTAAGATCAAATAACTAGAACAAGTGTTACTTAACTCTAACATATAATAAACCAACATATCGAAGACCTAAGAGTAAACGGGGTATGGATGATGAGTTCCAAATAAACTTAAAATAAACTAAACTATCATAAAACTCAAAAACAGAATAAATAATAAAAATAAAGCTTGGGTTACCTCCCAAGAAGCGCTCATTTTATTCTCCCGAGCTCGACTGCAATGGTGATCATTCTGGTTCATCTAGTAAGATGGAGGATTTTTCTTTTGAGAATTCTCCTTCCAGATATAGCTTCAAATTTTGACCGTTAACTTTGAAATTACTCTTTTCTGGATGTTGTAGCTCAATTGTGTCATAAGAATATACTCTCACCACCGTAAAAGGTCCAGTCCATTGTGATTTTAATTTTCCAGGGAAGAGCCTTAGTCGAGAATTGTAGAGTAGCACTTTCTTCCCACCTGAAATTTTTCTCCTTGAATGAATTCGTCATGCCATCGATTTGTTCATTACTTGTAGATGTGGGCATTTTCATAAGTATCATTCCAGAACTCATCCATCTCATTGAGTCGTAGAAGTCTTTTTCCTCCAACTTGTTGCATATCAAAGTTTAGTTTCTTCACTGCCCAGTATGCTTTATGCTCCAACTCCATAGGTAAGTGATAAGCTTTTCCATAAACCAATCGACATGGGGACATCCCAATGGGTGTTTTAAACGTTGTTCTGTATGCCCATAGAGCTTTATCTAACTATTTTGTCCAATCTTGTCTTGATGCATTAACTGTTGTCTATAAGATCCGTTTGATCTCCCAGTTAGAGATTTTCACTTGACCACTTGTTTGTGGGTG
>CAIGRB010073714.1:1480-17805 GCA_903798255.1 Fraxinus quadrangulata | reverse complement strand
GCACTTGGCATTGACACCATACCAGGTGAGACCATACTCCCAGAATTCACCATAGATGAGGTTGCAATTCCTTGGAAACCAGGCCTAGTCATCGGCGTGGTTCTAGTAATGCCACCCACCATGCCGATCCCATTACCACCCGGAAGCATACGAACACCTCGATCAGTTCCTGAAAGAGTTCCAGGAGTAGACATAGCGGGTTGCTGAATATTTCTACCAGACATCATTTGATTATACTGTTGCAATCTCTGCTGATCATCAATTGATAAAGATGCAGACCTAGGAACCCCATATCTACCATCCCTACAAATGAGAAACCAAGTACACACAGCCAATATCAAAACACCAAAACAGGGTTAACAAGATTATTTTAAGTCTTTAGTAACCCATTACCTGACAGAAGCACTGAGTGGAACAGGTGATGAAAAATTATTGCCAATAACGAGATTGGATGATCCTTGAACTGCACACGTGGCACCAGATGCAGGAAGCATTTGTGCCATGGTACCCTGATTTGGAATAGTCAATCCACTAGAGTGCGCCCCTTGATACCCCAGGGAAATCATATCAGAACTAGACGTGGTTGTATCACACAGATCAAGGGGTCTTCATTGAAACAAGGTAGTTGAGTTTGAAGCAGATGATCGAACAAGAGGAAATAAAGGAAGCAATTAGTATGCCTCTAAGCATAAAAGAATTGAAGTCAAATGCATATTTCAAAATCAATGAAGCGTCTTACGTTAGAATAGTCCCTCCATTGAGATTATTCGGACATACTTGGGAAAGAGCACCCATGTGTGAGCAGTCAGGAAGTTTTATGGAATCCTGGTTATCATGCTAAAAAAATATGTATGTTAATAAATACCAGTGAAAATAGTTTTAAGTTTAGTTTGATAATATCAAACTAATAATAAGATTCAATTTGAAATTGCACTAGTTTTCGATATATCATTGCGACAAAATAGCCCTCTCCTTGTCAACCAACAATCCAAAGTTACCAATGGTTCCATCTTCCTGTTCTTTCACCAAGTGCTGTTAAAAGATGTTATCAAGTACGAACACCCTCAAGCAATAGTTCCTGAGACTTGAGTCAACCATGTCATTCAATTTGTTACAACAATGAACCCCTCCTCCGCCTCCCCCCCGCCCCCTAACAGAGACACAAATTGCCCTTCAATTTAAAACAACCTATTTCAACAGCACTTCGGTAACAGATTTTCACTATTTCACATTATCTTCCTTATTATCTAGTCAATTCAACGAAATTCCAAACCCACTTACAGGGAATACCCAAGTCGTTACCAAACAATTCCAAGAACAATAATACACACACATACAAATAAATAAATTCCAGAAAACCATTATGGTATTATCTCTGATCTTTAGCCATATCGCATAATTCACTGGTTTTGTTGACAAATAAAAGCTAAAACGATTTGTTCTTCTAGAAGAGGCACATTACTAAAATAATACCCAGTCCAGAGGCCAAAAGCATATCACCATTTATTATAACCTATATAAAGTCTCACTTTCACATACAATATAATGCATTGGAACCAATCACAATCCACCTCCCAGCTTTGCAAAATTTCCATCTAAATTAATGGGTAAGATTGAACAAAATCATGCATACAAAGAGAAAACAAAATCACGCTTAAATGGACAAGGATTAAAAGTGCTCAAGCCATTTCTAGACTTGTGTACTCGTAAGTAAAGTACATTGGTTTTGATGAAAATACCTGTGTCTTCCTATAATTTTGTTTTTGCCCAATCATGATAATTTTCTCAAAGTGAGATTTTAGGGTATCTTCTTCCGCTGGCCCCTGCAAACGCTGAAACAATTGTCTGGCACTTCCCTGTGTTACATTAACCAGTAAAAGTCAATAAAAACAGTTAATCACCACTAAAGTAACAAGATTTCTGTCCAGGCAGGTAGTATAAAATTAATAAATTATTGGACAAGGTGCCTGGTTAAAATTAAATCAAATCAGAGAAAGGAAAAGAAACAGAAGGGCATTTTACCTTTGGAATGCCGGGTAATGTAGAAGGATATGGCTGCGAAGACCCAGAATCTTCGGCACTATCTGCCCCATCACCAGAAGTCCTATCCATCAAAATCTTATGGTGTTCCTTGCATTCATTAGGTTTGCGGAATATGCACTACATACATTAAAAATAATAACAACATGATAAACATCCTAAAACTAAATTCCAAGGAATGAAAAACTTCCTCAAAGACAAATCAAAATTATGAATAATTCAATCAATAGAGATTATGTAACACAAGATTAGTACAATCTTACCTTAAATTGCAAAGTACTGTTGAGAGCGTCACTTACAAGCTCCCAATTTGGACCCATATCATGTACCAGGACAATAAGTGCCTAAAAAGTTATACCAGTTTATTCACAGGTCCATGACTCTACCCGCATGGGGTAAATGTATGCGATTAAGAATATTAAATATATGTGTGTGCACGTGTAAGGGGGTATACGGGTAAATGTGTGAGCCAACCTGGTCCTCTAACAGTGACCATGGACTTCCTGAACCCATGTGGCCAGCAGGCATCTACAAGGAATTCAAAACATTCAAATATGGAGGTACTAATCAAAGAAGGTTCAAAAGCACAATTAGGACTGTGTCAGCATAACAGCACCTTCAACGCTTTTGCCTTCCTACTCCGATCGCGGCCACCAAGCATTTTAATGAACTTATTTGGATTGGGCATATTGCTCATTTGGGAGGCTACTGGTGAGGGAACAGACCCACCAGTTGGTGTTATATTGTCAAAAGAATTATCAAGCAACTGCCGCATAATCTTCGGCTTCTTCATTATATGTTGACCAAATAAACCTTCACAGGAGATATATAAGTATGTAAGGCAGCAAGAATGTAAACATCAGTAATAAGTACCACTTCTGGCTTGAGGAACGACGAAGCTTTACCATTGCTGCCATTAGATTCAAGTTGATAACTCTCCGATCTCTTTCTTAAATGTTCCCTCTAAAAATGAAAAAGAGGCTTCAGAATTTAACACTGATCTCTAAAAGCTTACATGAAATATGCAAATCTAAGTAGTTAATCAATAGAGTAAACCTTAACCAACTTAATTAGAATACTGAAATGAAAGAAATACATTTTAGCAGATATTTGAGTTTGTATAAACAGAAGGCAACCCATAGTGAATGAAATCATAATATGTTTCTCAGTTTGCCAATATTAAGATGAGTCTACTGATGATGTGAGTTATAAATATCAAAGAATTATATCACATATTGTTTGACCACCAAAAGTAAGAACAGATTTTCTGCAGCAAATAGTATTGTGGACATTCTCTTAGAAAAGTAGTTTTGCCTCTTCAGAAAATCTTATACTAAGCCCTATTTGATGGCCGTTATTTAGAGAAAATTGAGTTTTGAATAATGATTTTTAAAAGAACGTGTGGTTAAAAAGTAGGGAAAAGTTTTGCATCTACGTGTAAAATATTCTATTGGGTAAATGTGTGGTTGAAAATAAGTATGAGAATTAAAGAGTTTTGATATAATGGTTGTCAAACAGGGGCTAAATTCATTTTTGGAGATTTTAATAGAGATTACTGCATAACAAGACATTTGCAAGGCCCAGCCAAAAATATGATGTATTTCATGATTCATAATATTATGCCAGGCCTTTGGAGCTATCACGGTTTACATTGTATCTTCAGTTAATGCAGTATAAAGCATTAATATAATGTAAATCACATTGTGTGCACTTCCTTACATTTTTTTTATCAGTCAATGTTGGTTTCATAATTGTAATCATAGTAGCTAAACCAAATTTGGAATGCTTAATCATACTGGTGCTTAAAGAAGCTAAATGTATATCCATCAATTGAACGGAATAAGGAAAACTGAGTTCAACTCCATGACAAGCATACATTAGTTGTTTAAACTATATTGAGAAAAATCACCATAAGGGAGTTAATAGGAATAGTCTGTTGGGCATAAGGTTACCTAAAATCTTATTTTCTCTTGGAATCTTTGATCTGCTTGTTTATGTATCACAATGGATTTGAATTTTTTTTTTTTTTTTGACAAACTAAACAGATAGCAGTCACTGTGCACTTCGAATATTTCTCGACAGAAAATTAGAGGGCAGATAAAAAAGATTCCTCGTTCCTTCTCTATGATACACATTTATATTCCTCATGAATGATCTCAGTTTTTAAACAAGGAAATTTGTGCGCACTAAACCAGATCTTCATTCTCTATGATAAATAGAACTAATTAACAATGGATTTGAATTTTTATTTTTATTTTAGACAAACTAAACAGATAGCAGTCACTGTGCACTTCGAATATTTCTCGACAGAAAAATTAGAGGGCAGATAAAAAAGATTCCTCGTTCCTTCTCTATGACACACATTTATATTCCTCATGCATGATCTCAGTTTTTAAACAAGGAAATTTGTGCACGCTAAACCAGATCTTCATTCTCTATGATAAATAGAACTAATTAAGCCAGCACCAAAATAAGGATGCACATAGTGTACAGAATATCAAATAAGCTCAAATAAACATACAGAGAATGTAATAATAGCACTAGAAAATATTAATCAGAACACAGCTTAAATCAACCTGATCGTTATGGAAGTTGGAATCCATCTGCNTCAGAACACAGCTTAAATCAACCTGATCATTATGGAAGTTGGAATCCATCTGCCATCTCTGTTCAAATGCAGTATTCTGGCAAGAAAAAAAATCAAAAAGGTCAATAATGATGATATCATACATTTAAAAATAAATGCATCAAGATGGATACCAGATGCTTTGCTTTCTTTTTCTTCTTAGGTCTTGTCGATACATCTGCACAGTCAAATGGTAATTGCTTTTCTAATTCACCCAGTGACTCAACTTCCAAACTATTTGGAACAAGAGACCCACCATGCAAAGTACTCCGATCATCCTGAAATGAATTGGTATCACCACTTGAAGCATCTGTCTTGTTTGGTAACTGAATGTATCCAGATGTCCCGGCACTAAAGGGGCTGAAAACTCTCCTGGAAGCAGTCCGCACACGCTTTGTTGGAAATGACACATTAAGACTGCTGCTTGGCCGTTTTCCAGCCAAAGCAGATTGTTGCATCACTGCTTTATTCTCCATACAGTGCATGAGAGATGGGTCGGGACCCGCTTCATATGATCTTGAAACATATGCATTTGTCAAGTGTTTTCGCTTTGTTGGGACAAATCTTGAAGACTTGCTATCTTCAAAGGCAACTGTCATGTCATATTTGATTGTTTCTCCTTCATCTTCTTCATATGCATTAGCTTGAGATTCAAAGTCTGAAGTAGTAATACTGTCAAGACAACATTTTTTAGAAAGCAAGGTAGAAAGAAACATAGTTATGGCAACACACCTGCTACAGCATCACATGCAGATGTTTCCACCTCCTCTTGCATGCTACTGCCAGTTTTCTGAGGAACAATGGCATAAGAAAATCAACATCAGCCACCAAAAAGTAAAAAATAAATAACTCTAGTTTTGGCTGCAATGATGGCTGCTAACTGGTAGTTGACACTTACAAAAAGAACAGACTGCTGAATATAATTTTAAGTTACTTCACACTTTTGATGTTCTTGGCTCTAATGGGTATGGTTTCATCTTATATCTGCAGTAGTATAGCAATTACATCGATGGGATAAAACTCTATAAGCAAATACAGAAGGATGAGCACCCTGGTCCTCCAACAGCACACAAAACTTCAACACCGCCATTATGTAGATTGAAGTAAATGGAGGTTCGCTAGAGACCAACTATTATCTTATCAAAGTGGTTTAGAATAGAGATTAAGAATCCATATCCACTTTCCCAGAATTTTCTCCTCTCACTCAACAGAACTCCGTCTCTGAAGCTGAGAAGTTGCTTAGCAGTTTGATGTAGAACAGCTGTTAGCACCGCGCACCATAAAAAAAAACCCTATCTTATAGCCAAAGAACAAATTATCTTCCTTGACGTGAAAGTTTCCTTTTTTGGGCCAGAAAATATAAGTCATCCTGGGATAACTATTCACCAGCCAAGTTTGCTCCAGGGTCCAAAATTTTTGTAGAGCCTAGTGTTTTGCCCAATAAAAATAATCTCATGCCAAGTTCGGCTGAAAATTTTCAAAAATTCTCCACATCAGACATCTCTGATCTCTGAGAAGGTCCAGTGAAGCGTGAACATTCATTGGTCAAGCTGGTATATGCATCTAACATGCGAAGTGGCATGTACTGTTTTGAATATATTTTGGAAATTCCAACATGAGGGGATAATCTATAAGTTAGTCAGTCTTAAAAATTGCCGTCTAACTGTCCTATGACCTAGCATACGCCTAAATAGAGAAACTAAACAAGAAAACTAAAATAGTTTTTAGGAATTAAACAAATAATCCATATTACCGAGAGCAATTAATATCACGAAATAAGCCAACAAAAGAAAGAATAACACACAATTTAAGGCACTCTCAATGCAAGAGCTACTGCACCTAATGCCGAGGAAAAACTGTACTTATATTAGGCTTCAACACATTCGATAATAGTTCATGCTCCTTCAGGAAGAAAGGCTTATGCTTCATTACTGGTGAACTTAATCTCTTTTAACTCTTTTTAACAAATGTTATGACCTTATCCATCTGCAAAACCATGTAGCTTTTTTCATTGGATATTCAACTGCTCTCATGTACCTTCACTATCAAGACCAACAAATGAATCACGCAGGTTACGATTTTGTACAAAGATTGTCTGATAAGGTATAGTCATCTACCTCTATCCCACTATGTAATGATGCAATCAAAAATTGATATTAACCAGCAAATAGCATTACTAGTTTGGACAAGCACTGGTATCATGCAACAAATGAGGAATATCCACATTGATAATCACCTATGGTAATGACATATTTAGATAGCATTATCTATTTCATGCAATTCTAAGCTCTAATTGTCATCAAACACTCAGCCAGAAAGAAAGATATGAACATTTCTCGAGGCCATGTACAACTTCCTATAGAATGGACATCCATCATAAAGAAAATTTTATACTCTTATCACCTTAATGATAATGAATGCTAAAGTAAATAAACCATGCTCACTTAGCCTACTAAATTCAAAACCCTCAACAAAAATAATAATAAAGATGGTAATGGTGATAACAATATGAATGATGCAAGAAAGCAATAATTATGGCAGTCGTATCTCTTAGAATGAGCACAAGATGAGCAATGCATTTACCTCGCATTGAATCACATGAGACTCAATTGATCTTCTGTAGGTTTCTAAAGCCCCAGGGGCAACTGTATAGAAGAGGTTCTCCTGAAAATTAATAATTTAAAGAAAAACAGGTAAGCAAACCAAGCACAAATAATAGCTCCAACAACATAACATCGCAAAGAGGTGAATTCTTATATTGCGTAGAATTGTGTATTCATACTAAGGATACATAAGGAACACGATTGGATAATTAACAGCAGCGGAGGAAGAGACTGCAGAATTTGAGTACATGAGCAATAATATATGTAAAGATGTATAAGGTTGATTCATACTTCTATCAAATTTTCCTTCCATGAAATGTCCAGGAATCCCACATCGGATATTCTATCTGGAGACACTGGCACCTCAGCTTCACTACAAAGGACATCTGAGTTATTATATTTCAGAAATCTCACTGCATATGAGTGAATGCCAAGTTCAACATCCTTTTCAGGACATTGCTGCTCCAGCTCTTTACTTGTGTCCTGCCACACCACCAAAATGTCAAATATTATTAACTATAACTCCGAACCCCCCCCCNATATAGGAGAACACAACCACAAAATTCCGCAGGCAAATCCAGATAAAAACGAAAGGGATATGAATACAAGCAAAAAATTTGATGAGAAACAAGTCAATGAACTCACACATTCCCAAACTGCATTTGGTGAGAAACAAGAGCACCTTCAAATTCAAACTCATGTACTGAAGTTTCTTTTAGAATGATGCTTTAAAAAAATATAAACATCTGAAATAGGTTGGTCCTTTTACGTGTACATTTTTATTGCCCCATTGCCTAGCACAAGGGGCAAAACATAAAATTCAGAATGCATCCTGATTATGAGGATAATTCTTATCAGATATGAGGTACTAAAAAGCAGAGACTTTCTGGTTAATTTTACGGAGGTTGTAAAAACAGGGAGTGGCAAGATATTATCCAACGACAAACACGTACGACATACTATGAGTGCATTACATGCATAGAGTTACATAGAAATATAAATTATTCCATCAAATCATGTTTGTTTCCTTGTATAACTCATTAACCAACAGATCCTTTCTGTGGGTCTTCAACTTGTACTAAGCTGCCAACAGTGTTGAAGAAGGAATACAATTGAGATATTTAAAGAAAATTATGACTTCATTAGAATCTTATTTACTCTTTAACGCAATGAGGAAACGTGAAATAAAGCTTGAACCACAACCACAGCCCATAACTGAATGAGATACTCATGCACAATGATATATGAAAAATGCCATCTCACATCATTAAATTACATCAAAACAACCAACAAAAGAACAAAGCAGTATCCAATTTTATACCTCTACTGAATGCCAGAACTCCATGACAGCTTTTGCCAAGGAATGAGCAACTTTCTTTACCTTCATACATAGACTTTCTTCTTGTTTCTTTAACTGAGAAGTAAAAGCAACTCGATGACATATTTGAGCAGCAACAGTTAGCTTCCAAAGACGCTCCTATGTGGAAAGAAATGGTTTAAAACATGAAGGCTATAGAAACATAAAGCATCTTAAAGACAAAACCTGGAATTGAATTTGTTTATAGGAAAAGAGAATTTATTGCTATTTCTATTCTAAAAAAATCTGTTACCTTGAAATTCTCCTGCAAAAGCTTTCCAGAAAAAAGGGAATGGTAGAACCATAGAAGGATTCAAGACAAAAACAAAAGACTTGGATTTATTGATAAAATCAAACCTGTGCAAAATCATTCGCTAACCATGCCATTTCCTCAAGCACATAAGCCCATTGAGATTTCCGACACTTCTCTAATGGAATAGTAGCAGTTGATAACTCCAAAATCCTCTTCCGCTTTGCCTGTTCACTATATCACGTCATCTTTGGGGCTTCACATTACAGTCAATGACAATTTTCTTCAAGCTCAACATAATTGGTACATAAATTAGAGACAGATAAAAAGAAATAACCTCTATGATCCGTGCCTCTTCCAAGATTGAGTCTTCAGCAGCTTTGCTTGTCAATTTCAGATCAGGAACAGAAGAAGTTTGTCCCTCCGGAGTAACAGTAGAAACCCTAGCCAAAACTGCACCCTCAGAAAGTTCTGAATTTGAGGACTCAAGAGAAACCTTATGCTTAACATTGCACAAATTTTTATTTTTGCGTTCAGAAGTGTCATCCATAGAGACGTTAGGTTGCCTCTCTGATTCTGGTCCAGAGGGAACACCTGCTTCCATTCCTTCAATGATAACTTGATCTTTCGCCTCATTTTGCAAAGCAGATGCACATCCATTTAATTCTTCATCAGCTTTTAGCACAAGACCATTCTCTTTATGGCTTTGACTGCATTCCTCAATACCAAAAGTGCACAGGTCATCAGCCTTGGTTTCTTTATTTTGTTTAACCAATTCATCACCTTCTATAGATGGGGACCCATCAGGCACTGAGGTTTGATATCTGTTATTGCCATTCAATTCAATATCTTCGGCATTAGTATGCGTTTCACTATCATTATTTCTGTCTATAATTTGGCTAGGATGGGTGCAAGATGACTCAGAATGCAAACCCATTGTGCCACATGCTGCATTTCTATATTGAGTATCATTTTTTGCGCCATTCACTGGACAGGAATTAGATTGATTCTCAACTTCCACAGCAGTCAAAGTTGTTTGGCATTCAATACCTGTTGGAATCGCCTCTTCCCTTGCCTCAAATGTGACAAGTTCATCAATAACCATTTCATTAGGAGCTTCGTCAGCACCAGATAATGATTGTTGACTAAGCTGACCATCCAGAAGAAACGTGGAAGTAGTAACATTTGGTGAACCGCCTTTAATCAGTTCCTCACTTGATTCTACAGCCCTTGCACCATCCAACTCCATATCCTGCTGACCATCTGAGACAGAAGTCTTATGGATATGTGTACCTCCTTTAGGACTTGTAGGCTTTGAATTGCATTTCAATGACATATCTAGGTCCTCTTGGTTTTCTGCATGAGAGATTGGCCCTTTTACATCCCTGGGACCATGGCGCAAAGGTAAAGAGTCATGACTTCCATGAGCTAGAAATACATCATTTGAACCTGACCTAGCTCCATTACGACTTGGTCTGGACCTGTACCGCCTCTTATATGCTTTTCTCGGGAGGCCAAAAGTAGCTGAATTCCCAAGTTCTTTCAGATTCTGACTGCCATCTAATCGGAGTGAGTGCTCTGGTGGAGCAATGCTACTCCTATGAGGATGTAAGGAGTTCCGATCACCTTCAGAAAACTCATTTTCACCATCAAATAACGTGAGATTATCAGCGCTATTAGGTTCAAAAGACAGAGGTGCCCCAGGTCTACCACTACTTTCCACAGAGTCTCCATGAGGTGATGCAGTAATTGCAAAACTACCTTTTGCTTCACTTCAATACCAAATTTATTATCAGATAAGCATAAACTCTTACATCTGGAACCATAAATGAAATAAAACCTCAGAGAAAATACCTGGTAACGAACTGATCAGGATTGTGATCTGTCAATGAAGTTGACTGGACACTAACCGAAGCAGCATTCCCAATCTTAAAATCCAAGGGATTTCCACCCTGGAATTAAAATGCAAATAAGCACTCAAAGATATCCAATGGAGATTCAGAAAAATTAATCAAAGTACTGCTCCATACTTTTTCAAGAAATTCTAATTCTCTCCTCCTTTTCTCTCGAACAACATACTCCTGCCTGTAACCACAAATAATTTATCACTGCCATGAGAAGAATAAAAAATTGTAAACAAGCAAAAGTTCGTGGTGGGCATACAATAAGAGCAAAGCACCATGGCAGCATTACCTAAGCTCAGCTTGAACCTTCTCAATTACTACGCATCGCGGAGAAGTTTTGTCACCAACACCAACTCTGCTTTCAACAACTCCTCCCATAGAATCAACCTCGGTATTTACTAAGAGAGCAGAAGCGGAACTAAATCCATGCATTCCTAGTTTACTAGCAGCAGGTGATCCACTCCATTAATTCAAGACTTAAAGCAAACTTCTAAGAAGCAAAGATCAGGAAGACTCAGTTATCAGAACATGCCATAAAGACATTTATTTGAAACATTACAACTATGAGACCTAGACAAGATGGAGAAATGGTTACTTTAGAAGCTTGAAGATATTTCAGTTAAGCAGATCAGAAAATCGAGATTCACATCTCAAATTTGCACTAGCTTGGCACAAATTCCTCATGGAACCTTAATGGACTAATATTGAGAGATAAATGTGGGTAAAACAAGAGGATTCAGAAAAATATTAGCCCTCGAGATGCAAATTATGCTTTCCAAACGTTTACTTTTGTGTTGCAGCAACAAAATCAAGTTCAAGTCTCTGACTGGTGTAATTTCTCTAGCTTTTGGTTTGGGAACATTGTCAACGGATAGAAACTTTGCATGCGAACAATGAAAGTGGGAATATATTTAAATTAAGAACAAAATGGGATAAGAACTATGAAGTAGAAAGACCAGCAACTTTCAAAAAGCCGCTATATGCAAGTAGTACACTTGTCCAGTATCCACTGGAGACATTAAATATCAAATTGCTTGATTCTATTATTTGCAAATTGCCAGTAATGAGCCTGAACTTCATACATGTCATGACAGCTGTAGTGCACATCCATCTTAGAGCAATAAATGAAGATAAACTTGAATTGAAATTGTTAAATATGTTAAATGTTGTGACATAACTTAGTATGGTGATTGTTAGTCAACAAATGTAGTATGAACGTACCATATTGGTGTTACCTACTTGTGTAGGTAACTTTATAATGAAACTCTTTATTAATACATAACAATAAACTAAGCCTTATTTCTACTAATTCGAAGTAGGCTACACGTCTTTTTTGTTATCACTGGATCTACCAAAAGATCTAATCAAATCAAATATTTTGCTAGCAAAACCAGACCAAGTTAATTTTGGTTTACAACTCTCTCCTAACCCATTTTCGGCGATAGTATCCCACTTTTAGTTAAGAAATTCTTTAAATTTGCGCAAGGCGTGTCTCAACCACCTAATCATCACTCACTAAATTTATCCTCAATTTTTGGACCTTCACTCGTTAGCAGATATCCTCATTTCCTACTCTATTAATTCTAGTATGGATACACATCCTAATTACATCCTCATTCATGTTACGTTCTTATGGACAACTTGTAGTGACTCAAAACACATCTCAAAAGGCATTGATACTGTAAAACTTTGAATGAATGAGTACCAATATTTTCATCAAGCAAGGGAAACACTTTCAATTTAGACTTACTCGATAAGCTCAATACTACAAGACATGGAACGAGGACATAACATGCATTCATCATATATGGAGAATTTTTATAAAATTAGGTTGTATTAGGTCCTAACGATCATCATTGTTGACCGTTAACACTATCCAAAAATTGATTAGAAACTAAAAAACGTAAAACCAAATTCATCTCAACAACACATTTCATTCAAAATAAAATTCTAGTATGATGTGTAGTGTGAAACGAAACTAAATATATGCAATTACACTATAAATTAGATTGATACCCACAAAATTGGCCCTTATATGTTCCTAGTGGGACTAAAAACAAGGTAACTAAATATGTGCATACGTACACACTCACTACACATACAAACTCAAAGGAGGAGTGAATATTCATGTATGTACAGCATCGATTCTAGCAACCAGCAGGTGTGAGAAGAGAGATTGTGAATTCTTTATCAGCTATTTGGCACATGAAAAATATATGCTAAATGTAAAAATAAATATGAAAAGAAAAATATGGGCAAGTTGTGGAATGTGTGTGCATGGATCGACTGGCTTCAACTAAAATGATGAGTTAATCATCGGACATGTATCATGGATCAACAGACTTCAACTAAAATGATCCAAAATTCACTAAAAAATTGGAATTTGTCTGAGCAGAAAAACAGTCAATTCCAAAAATAGAATTCAAAACTTCAGCTCTTGTGCAGTTGCTTCAGTACAATCTCTTGTGACTACATTATAGCTTTCAAACTCCCATGACAGAACAACTAAAAGTTAAAAAAAGAAAGCAACTAGACTTGAATAACATAAAATTCAACTTAATTAACATACAGGATTATAGGACATTCTCGAAATAATCAAATGCTAACCATCACAGAACAGCAATTCAAACAAAATGCACGAACAAAATCATATGACCAGCATTGCAGTATCCATTTCCCCAAAATTCAAATAAAATGTCTTGGATAAAATATAGGGTTTATGTGAAATTGAGCATAGCTCCATATTCTAGGGCTTCTAAGCTAGAAATGAGAAAATAACCCCTGAATTGTGATCAGAAACGAGAGAAATACAATCTATCGATAAGAGTGTGCGATTCTACATAATTTCCCTCAATTCTAGGGTTTTAACGTACCTCAATTCAAAGCACAAATGTTTTGCCCTAGAAATTGTTCCAAGCATTCACCCTTTTCTCCAATTAGTACAATAGAGAGACAGAGAGAGAGATAAATAGATGTATAGGTGTTAATATAATTATATATGCATTTGTTTGTGCGTGTCTGTGTGTTTGAGAGAGAGTTCTATACAAATGTTCAGGTTCGCTCGTCTTCGTGCTCGTTGGTTTCCCAACTTTCTCTCTCTAAAGTGGATTTACAAATTTTTCTCTCTCCCATGCAGAGGATTACGAATTTGGGCCTAATTTTAATTTTATTATTATTATTATTTTAAGCAACGCTATTTATTTTAGCCCCAATTATTTGTAATTTTAATGGTTGCCGGTTGGAATAATATTTTTTTTAAAAATATGTAGTTAAAAAAAATAGAATTATATGTAATATAATTTTATTTAAAAATGGGCAGTCGATAAAAAAATAGAGAAAAATGAATTATAATTTTAATTGAGGTCAAACAGTAGCTAAGCCACGGGAGGTTAAACGACTTATTTAATTGTACTTATTATTTAATACCACGTTAGTATCACATAGACTAGAAAACTTCAATGAAGCTAAATAACATAAAACTTAATATAAATACATAAATTTACACCTTATAAATGTAATTTATACATTGTTAATCAAGCCATAAAACAATAAGGCGTTGAAAGCTCAAAAATGGAAACCTAACCATCAAAACAATCGACAATCGAAAATCAAATTAGAGAATCAACAGCCCTTCATCTATATTTTTTAAAGGATTTTTATGTATTTTATTCTCGAAATCTACAAATAATAAACAGAAATATCCAAATAATAATTTCTGAATTTTGATACAAACAATTCAGATTTTATTTGATTATTTAATAATAGATTGTTGATTTCATAATTATTTAGTAAAATGAATGCAATTATCAGCTATTTTCGAACTTTTTGTAATTGCTGCAATGTTTTGTAAATATGAATTTGATATCCGTTTATATGGTGTTTGTGATGATGTAAATAATATGAATTCAAAGCTTGCTTCGCATCAAAAGTGATGTGGTGGAAGACTTTAGTCGTCTTGTATATGAGTCAAGGCGCTGCATTCTAAAAGTGATGTTCCATCACTTTTTTTTAAGAAAGTCGTACGCTGTTTTCAACTTTAAGTTTCTCATAAAAGAAATGTCTTGAGTTCAAATTCAAAAAGATACAACGAGAATTCGTGAGAGGTAAGAGAGTATACTCCCTCTAAGTGTACAATACGTAACGAGTTAACAACTTGGGCGCAAAGTTTGAATCATTAAATAAGAATAATATAAAGAATATAAAGTTGAAAAAATCATGAATGAAACAGAAAGTAAAATCATTTATGTTGTCATTATGAAGAAGCCACAAAATAAACGAAAGTTGGAAGATTTATAAAACTCGAGTGTTAGAATTTTTTATTTTGGATTGTCTTTCAAATTTTTTGTTGCTATTTTTTAATTTTAGACTAGTGATAATTAAGGATATTAATTTATTTTATTCATTTTGGGTCGTAACCATAAAACACATTAGTCATTACAGGTTCTGCTTGGCCCAAACAAAATAAAAGAAGAGAAAATTAAGCAAAATCATAATTTTAAGACTCAATTACTACTTATAAAAATTCAAAAACCAAGTGTTAATTATATATAAAAAAAAAATTCTAATATTTCTAAAATTGTATTAAATATTATAGGTTTATTAAGTAATTCCGAATTTGAAGGTTAATTATCATCTTTAACAAATTTCAAAATGAAGCTTTTAGTCTTGAAATCATGTTACAATTCTCGCACGAAGTCACAATTCAAGATTTAGACATGTTTTAAATTACATTCAAAGTTACATTAAACCACAAAAATGATGTTACACATTTATGAATGATTATCACAAACACAAGATCATATAAGTCACAATCATATGGAATCGACAATTGGAAATGAAAGAATGAAAGAATGGACTAGAATGCACATGAAAGAATGATCATATAACAATTTGTTTTTAGTTATGGACTCGTTCGAAGCAATTGGAAATGAAAGAATGATGAAATTGAATGAAATCGACAATTTTGGAGATAATATTTCATGCTTTGGAAGTTGAAGGGCTAGAATGCACATTCTAAAATAATGTTGGACATTGGTGCAAATTACAGTTTAAAATGGCAGTAAAGATGTGGGATTTATTATTAAAATGGGTTTTACTTTGATTTGGACTCAATTTAAATGGACTTGCAATTCTAATTACCCTATACCACAGTAGTTGGTGGATAATTTTTATATACACAGACACGGACAGAAAAAAAGGGGGAGAGAAGCCAGAGGGGACAGTTTACGACGCAGAGAGGGGGACACACGGCGCAGAGAAAAAAGAAGAAAAACTGCCACAGAAAAGGAGAGAAAAAAAAAAAAAAGAAAGGAAGAAAGAGAGAGAGAAAAGTCAAATAGAAAGAAGAAAAACGTGCAAGAAAGAGGAAAAGAAAGAGGGAAAAAGAAAGAAAATTGTAAATACCAGAAATTTTCATGTTTTATCAATTTTTTTTGATATCTTTCTACTTTTTTTATATTTTTATCTTTTCAGTATGAGTAACTAATTACTTATTAGGAAAAATAATGTAGTCGACTTGTGGTCCTTTATTTTTTTAATTCAAAAT
>CAIGRB010073713.1:5717-25538 GCA_903798255.1 Fraxinus quadrangulata | reverse complement strand
CCCGCCCCGTGCAAACGAAAAAAATTTAAAAATTAAAAATAATTTCAAAAAATAATACATAATAATACAAAAAAATAAAAAAAAATTAAACGGGGCAAATCTTCGCCCCGCCCCGCCTAATGTGGGACGGAGCACGGGGCGGGGTGGGAGATTGTCTCCGCGGGACACCCCGCCCCGTCCCGCCCCACTGCCATCCCTATTTCAGATGAATAATGGCCTTTCTGGCCGTGGACGTTTGTACATATTTTCTTCTTTAATAGGCAGTTTTGTAATTTTTTTTGAAATTCTTAATAAGAATTTTCGCTCACACTATAAAATATTTGGCTTACTCAAACAGCAATAATTTTTTGGGTATTTAGATATATCTATCATCCCTACACACGATTTAGTAGTTAGATACTGGCAGGAAAAATAAAAACACTGTAAATTGAAAGCATCGCTCCTCTGGATTGGAGAAAAAAATTAGAATTTTGTTGTGTGGCCCTGTCAATACTTTTATTTTACGTCCCTTTGCCCAAGCATCCTGCACCTTTTTTATCATGTTCTGAAGAGGTTGTCTGATTTTGTATATTTAACACCTTTATATTTTCTGGATGTTGGTTTTCTTAGGGAATAATGGTCATGGACTCATGGTGCTGAACCAGACTTTCACAATTGGTAATATATCTTTTCTAATGCTTTTGTCCTCAGTGAAGTACAACTCATTGTGCTGACGTAGAGATGTTGGTGTATGAGATTTCAAATATTTGAGAATTTAAGCATAATAATGATTGCAAATGGGTTCATATGATATGCTGATGATGCATTCCTGCTCTCCTATCAAAGATAGCAGAATGTAGGAAATGCCAATCAAGTCTTACTGTGTCATGGATACAATTTAACACACTGATTCATTCTCTCATATGCTTTCCTTTGGACTCCTTAATTTCATGAAGGAAAACCAAAAATTATTGAGTTCTTTGTTGAACCTTGTTGATTTTATATATTTGATTGTTATTATCATGATTCTAGCAGGAAAAGTATTTCTATTTCTTGGCCTTCGTTCTTTTTTCAAGGTTCATTACACTGATGATAAGAATTATTCATCACTGTGCAGAACCGATGCTGACGATTGGCAGCATTAACCCAATAATGTGGGATGATAATTGGACTGTTGTGACAGAGGATGGGAGCCTGTCCGCTCAATTCGAGCATACCCTCTTAATAACCGAGAATGGCGCTGAGATACTAACCCAATGTTAAGCTGGAACTACAAAGCCTTGTAAAGAGAAGCTGAGAACGGGGCATTCCCCGCAGACCATACATTATTATGGGATATGAATTTGTCACCGCATACAGAAATATCTTAGAAGCAACTTAATTCACCTAATTATTGGGAAAGGTACCCATTTGACTCCAATTTATTTGAATGTGCCTTTTCTTCAATCACGTGGGATTGAATCTTGACTTGTAGATTTTCTTGTTGTATACTAGCAATTAATAGGTATAGATTCTCACACTTGTACTGTTATTGAATTGTTTATGCATGTCAAGTGTTTTACGTTTTTTCAAACACTTGTTCCAATTCAACCATTAAATTCTACTCCAGATCATTGAACCCAGAAAAACAAACCAATCAACACATAATAGTACAATGGCTAGACTACATCCCATTTGTTGCAACCAAATTAATTTTGTTTTACGCATATTGCAATTACATAGAAACTGTCGGTTATTGTTCGACAGATTGCCCCAACCAAAATGTTTTTGTGTGGACGTCAATAATTTCATCCTATTCGCATAACGGGATGTTTGATGAATGCATTGGTGCTTACATTGGGATGAAGTCTAGGAATGTTTTGCCTGACGGATGTGTTTCCCAAGGTTCTAAGGGCGTGCACAGTGTTTGGAGATGGGAGTCCAAGTGCAGAAAGATGTTATTCAATGTGGGGCTGAATCAAATACAGAAGTTTGCAACTGTTTGATTGATATGTATTCCAGATGTGGGTGCATTGAGAGTGCAAGTTGGGTTTTTTATTCAATGGCGGGAAGAGATTTGCTGTCATGGAATACAACGATTACGGGGTATGTTTATAATGGGATTCTTTGAATGCCTGTGGAAAAGTTAGAATTAATGAGATTGGATAGTATTGAACCTGATACAGTAACTTGGAACATTGTGATGGATGCTTATTGTCGCATGGGACAATGTGATGAGGCTTGGAAAATATTTTCGACAGATTGAGGAGCCTAGTATAATCTCGTGGACAACATTGATATCGGGTTATTCAAGATCTGGAAAACACAAAAGTGCATTGGGGATTTTCGGGGAAATGATCCCAACGGGAGTTCATGCTGGTTTAGACTGTATTTCCAGCATCCTTGCTACTTGTCAACATATGTTGGCACTAAGATCTGTTCAGGAAATTCATGCGCAAGGCACTAAAATGGATTACAGGCATGCATTTTACAAATCACCAGGACCTGCACTGTTGACAACATATGCTACATGTGGAATAATTCACAATGCAGAGCTTGTATTCAGGCTGATGGATAAACGTGGTGGTGTTGTTTGGAATGCTATGATTAGTTATGGTGATAGAGTGGTGGGAAATTTGGCTTGAAGCGTTACCAAGAAAATTGAAGCCTGGGAGTTGAGGGTGATTGAACCACATTTTCCACCATTTTGCCTGCTCGTGAGTTGAAATCCGGGAAGCAAATTCATGTCTACATCAAGAAAGGCAGTTTTGCTGCTTCTATCGCGGTTTAGAATGCTTTGGTTTGCGTGTATTGCCCAATGTGGATGCATTAGAACTGCATGCTCTGTATTTTCTCGATTGGATAATAAAGACGTTGTGTCATAGAACACAATATTGGAGGGTTCGGTAAACACGGGCTTGGAAGAGAAGCTCTGCAATTCCTGCAAGAAATGAGAAATTCCAAAATTCACCCCAGTTTGGTCACATTCACACCTGTGCTTTCAGCATGTAGTCATTCGGGTCTGGAAATTTTCAGCAATATGACAGATTTTTTTAAATTGAACCCTGGTATGGAACTTTATGCTTGTGTAGTTGATTTACTAGCGTGTGCAGGTCCGTTCGCGGATGCTGTTGAGTACATTATGAAAATGCCTGTTATGGCTGAAGAGCACATTTGGGGCTCTGTACTTTGCCTCTGTAAAGTATCGGAAAATTAATGTTGTAATTTTAGCTTCAAAGCATTTAGTCAGTTGGATCCTGAAAATGCTGGACACTATCAGATTCACTTGTGCTTGAGGTTTATCATCGATTAAACTACTACTAGTATTTATCTATTCATAATTTAAACAACTCTCAAACATGCTTCAAGGATAATTATTTACTGTTTTTTGGTTGTGGGGCCAGTGCGCCCTGCTTCGGGTGGGAAGTTACATTGACGGCGCATGAAGATAATTGACAGAACTTTCCACATTTTTCCCCTTGTTCTTATCAGTTCAGTATACTAACAAGTATTTCACAGTTTTTTTTTTTTTAATTCAAATCGAGTCACTTTCGGCATACGAAAAGAAATTTATTATCCTATAATGTGACTAACAAGCCAGTCTATTAGTACAGTCTAGTCCCAAGAACTGTTCTTGAGTTTAAATCTTGTAAATGAGTATTAGAATCGATCCGCTCTAGTTAGGCTCTAGACCCAAAATAAAACTAGCCCTATTGTTTTTTCCGAAAATGTAGCCCAGACCCGACTATTTTTCATTCCATCTCTAATTTAGCCCATGCTCAAAATCAAGCACCTTAGATTGTAGTGTTGTTTTAGACATGAAAATGATTTGTTGAAATTATGAGAAGTTCGATAATTTCTAATGTAAAAGTTGATCGGCAATTCTCTATGGATCATTTCTAAACAGCTTTCTCCTCTATAGAATACCCAGTAGTTTTTCATTTTCCTCACCGTATCCACCCTAACAATAAACACATCATTGGATTCAAAATTCTCCAAAACATCAACCAATTTCTCGACTCTTCATTTTGCATTTTTAAAGAAACATCCATTGATTTTTTTTTTTTCTCATCTTTTATTCAAGCATATTTTTCATATATCAATGTCGATCAATTCAAATATAATTTAAAGGTAAAATATCAAAATCTGTGATTTATTAAATACATTCATTATAAAGTAAAAATATAGATCTAAGACTACTTTGAAAGGTCACCATAAAGAGCATGTTAAAGCTTCTAAAATAGAAAGTTTCTTGAAAATACTCTAAATTTATGAACTGAACTGTGGTGAATTTGACAAAGCTATTTGATATTATAACTAGTAGGTCCCATGAAATATATATACAATTAAAAAATAATAAAAAATTCTAGGTCCCGTAAAATGCATAATTAGAAATAAAATTTGATCATCTAATAATCAAAAGAGCTGTCAAACAAGGGCTAAGCTGGCACTGGCTTAGAACCTACTAAAAATGCAGCAAATTAATTAGAAATAAAATTTGATCATCTTATAATCAAAAGAGCTGTCAAACAAGGGCTAAGCTGGCACTGGCTTAGAACCTACTAAAAATGCAGCAAATAGATACAATGCCTTTGTTTGAGTTTCATTTAATTTTCTTTATATTTTACTTTTTAAAGTCAAATTAATTTTTAACCACAAGCTTACCACCAATCATTCCTTTAAAAGAAAATCAAACCCAATCAAAGGCGATTAATCCACAAATTCGGAGTACTTCATTCAAATTAACCTCTATGAAGAAAATAAATATTACAAAAACGAAATTCAAGACAATAGATTAAAAACGCAAAAAACATGACATGGTTGGTTGGTTGGTAGAGAGAAAATATTTTATTTCTAGAAATATTAATCATCTTGACAAACAGTGTGGTTTTTGCAAGATATACTGTAGCCTGTACCCCCTCTAAATACAGATCCTGGGGCATTCCTTGGATTAGCTTCTCTTGGAGAAGGCCCTCGCACATCTCAAAATCGAGGAAAAAAAATATATATTCTTTAACCACATGCAAGTCTAGCTGCTGATTATAAGGTGCAGAAGTTGCCACATTTCCAGAGAGCTTGAGAAACCATGCCAGTACCCTACAATTCCAAATTCAAAATTCCTAAAAAGCAGTCACCTAACTCAGGCATTACCTTTAAATTTGGGGATTGACGCTAAAATATAGCAACCGATGGGTTTCCCAGATTCAGAGGACAGCTCAAATAATTTACGACCATAGCAAGCAGCGCGCCAGAAAAATGCACAACTATCGAGTATATTACATGGACAAAGAAACTCCACAAACACAACCAATTTGATCCTACATGAGACAAGGACATGAACAAAGCAGCGTGTCAAATTTCACATGGTAGGAGGATACAATACATAACTAGAGGCATAAACATATCAATACAACACTGTAAATGACAATATACATTACCAAAATGTAAAAGAACAGGTGGAAACTACCATGCAAAGAATAACCGATGGAATTTTATAACAGACAAACTACTATATGTTACCACAGATAAGAAATAATCATCTTTGTTATTTACAGCGCATCCAAATCCCGAATCATACTAGAGGTGGCAAATGGGAAGTTTGGCTGGATTTGGATGGGTTGAAAAAATATTTGAGAAAAGAAGGGGTTGGAAACACTTGCTCATTCACTTCAAAATAGTGGTTGAATGGTATGGATCAACTAACCAAATTTGGGGGTTTTTTTTTTATTATTATTATTATTTGTTGCTACATATTTTATCTGCCAAATTTATTTTGAAGCATAAATACAGTAACGTTTTTCATCTATTTTGTAACAAGAGTTCTATAATTCGACATTAATTTCAAGCCCGTTACATTTCTTCAAACTGAAATACAGAGTCATAAACTTATTTTACCACCTTTCAGGGGACATTATTGTAGTTCCTTTTAACAGAGACGAAGTCCAGTAAGTAGTCACTACTCACTATACACTTATCAGTTGTCCCACTAACCTCAAGATGTATCCTAATACTAAAAAAAGAGTTCTGTAATTGCACATTAGAAGTGTACTATGGAAAACTGTTTTTGATCTTTAAAAACTTGTAATTAACCCTTTGTAGTAGGCAGATTAAAAAACCCAACCCAACATATCCAGTGGAAATTAGTGAGCCAATGTTACCAACCGATAAAATTGTAAGCAGATACCCATGACAATCATCACAATCAAATTAAAATCATAAGGAGTCTGGAGAGTAAAAGATACAAACTAGACAGAATACGGTAATCAAAATATACCTGAAACGCAGTATCACCTTTCATCCATCACCTTCCCAGCACCACTCTGTAGTTAAGGATAAGGTCTTCAGGTTTCTTCCATATGTAAGCCCTAACAGTGGCTAAGCTCATGTCAGGAGGTAATACCTGAGGAACGACAAAAGTTCATTGACTTGCAAGGAAAAAAACACAATCAAAATGTTAAGCACAATATCTTAGATTGAAAAGTGCATTCATAATCATTGACCCATGAGGAATAGTGGTAAGAGAGGAGAGAAGGAAAACAAGATCAGCAAGAATTTAGAGAAGATTTGTCATAAACATCCATATTCTTACATCTTGGGAGCCAAACTTTGTCATAAAAATATTTGAGATTGCTAGGCACGTGTAAAGTTAGTAGTTCAGTTGCTTATTTGAAGATTATAATCGCCCAACGGTCAGGCAAAAATAACAGAATATTCCAAGCAAAAGAGATTTTCAAAAATGCAGAACCTTCAAATCTTTTTACATGTTTCAAGTACTTCAACCAGTTTTTTTTTTTGGAGCATACAAGATTTGCAAGATAAACACAAACCTGGTTGTTACACAAGATCTCTATACAAGGCTTCAGTTTTTGTCGAGGCTTCAATCCAGACCAGATAGACCCATCTCCTCCAACAGCTGGATGTGAAATCTGACTTCCAGGCATCCCAGGGTTAAAAGTGCCATCCGCATTCATACCATCCAATGGCTTATCAAGAACCATTTTTTCTATCACATAATTGACAACCTACAAAAAGTAAATTGGTACAATCTTATATCGATGAGTCATCTGCTGCATCCATTTTTGTTTTAAGATAACAATTCAAAAGGAAGGCAAAAAGAAAAATGTATGCTAGGATATTATTCCAAGGCAGCCAGTTTCATCCCAATAACTGATGGCAGGCTCCATAAAACTTTTTCTTTAGGCTCAACTGCACTACAAGGACGTTCCTAGCAGTTTTGGCAGGGATTTTCAATCCCTAGATTATTCATTTAACATTTCAGTAGGCCACATTTGCATGGAAATAATCTAAATCTGGATGGGCATCTCATGTTAGGATACCTTATTTATCAAGAATATTAATGGGGCATTTAATTTCACATGGTATGAACATCCTAATAATGATGACTGAGAAATTCCAATAACTGGGTAGAGGGTGGGACTTAATTACCAGACATTTGGTTAATCTAAGTACCTATAGAAGCTTAAAAATTACTTGTACTTCAGAAAGTAAATACTTCTTGTGATGTGTAACTGCAAGATTGAAGGGGAGAATCTGTTGATGATTTTTTAATACCATACCAGTATCATTCTAAACGGAATTAGGTTGAATCCAAAATAAATTAAATGACCATTTATGAATTTTAAAACATGTTATCCAAGTGTAAAAATACATACATCAGGTTATTAGTAACAAGCGTATATCAAGACATTTGATTACAAGCATTGAAACACCCATCTCCAAAGAAGATGCCAGTCATTTGAATGACCTTATCAATGAAGTAACTCTGAAATTTAGATATTGGCCTTTTTATGTTTGCTCAAGTTGCGCGCAAAAATCAATTCTTCGCTATTACTTATCTGTCAACTTTTCTTAACAGTTATTCCACTTAACACAATCACAAGGTAGCTTATAAACATGCTAAGCATGTTCATTAATACTAATATCAATTCTTCGCTATTACTTATCTGTCAACTTTTCTTAACAGTTATTCCACTTAACACAATCAAAAGGTAGCTTATAAACATGCTTAAACATGCTAAGCATGTTCATTAATACTAATATCAGAAGCTGGACTTATGCTATCTAGTGGATTCTTACTTTATGTATTCTCAAAATGCGAGGAGCACTAAGTTTTCCTTGTGTGAGAATTTGTGCTGTAGAACCTTCACATGGGTGCAAATAGAAGCTACATCTGCAGAAAATGAGAAAGTTTCACATGTAACAGACATACTGCAATAGTTAGCAGCATAAGATGTAAAAACGATTTCAGCTAATATTAATATAGTTACAGTGCGATAATTACTAGTTCTATGATTTGGTCTGCTTGACGAAGAACTAGTCTCGTTCATCATCATGCAAAAATACAAATCAGAAGAGATGAAGAAAGAGGACCAGAAAATGTTGGAATGCAAAACAAATTCAAAGGAAAGATAATAAAAAGCAATAAATAACAATATCAGTCCCAAACAACCAGCAATCAGCAACAAGTAATTGACTTGGTAGAAAAAAGCGAGTACCTTTCCAAAATTATCAGTGCTTAAGAGAAACAGAATAGATTTGAAACGGTGAGGAACTGGTGAACTTGTGAGCAAAAGTAAGAAGGCAGAAAAATGTAATTCATGATATTAGACCTACTTTCTGCATGCCTTGCCAGAAATGTAGATAAACGAGATTCCTTATTAGCAAAGTTCATGAAACACACAGGATCAAAACCAATTTGGATAAGAAAGAATTGCAATTGAGAATTACTTGGTATTTTCCCTGGGAGGCAAGCGATTATTCAACACACAATCCAGAACCCACCATGGAAAGTCTTTCTCGTCTTCAGTTCCATCTAGGTCAGTAATTTTCTTTCTCCATGGGCCTCCTTGAGAGCCCTCGGTAACGATGGATGGAGGGGAAGCAACTGAAAATTCAAATGGTGGATACACAACATGGTCATTTTCAGCAGTACTATCCCCCTCAATTCGAGACAATGCTAACGTCCTTGTAGACATATCTTTCCCAGATGCGATTTCTCCATTTGCTGAAGCTTGAGATCCAAATCTCTGCCTTCTTTTGATTAACCAATGAGACAACAGCCCTTTAAGGGTTTCTCGTGCCAAGTTAACCTACATCATTGTGTAAGCCAATCACATTTATTTTATCCAACAGAGAGGAAAAAACCTTCAGAGCTCATAACGTAATTTATTCACATATTAATTTCCAATTATCATTAGAAGTAAAATAAAGTTTGCACCAAGTCAAGATCTAGTTTGCAAAATCCAAAATCATCCAAAGCAAATGTAAGGTGAAACTGAAGTGAACACAATCATTGGCCTGGAATGAACAGGCAACTTCAATTTGAATTTGAAAATTAACATACTAAAATTAGATAAGCTTACTGGAAAATACTTCATAAGTAAGAGATGATTAAACCTTACAGCAAGAATATGTAACATCACAGTACTAGACATAGACTAAAAGGTGAAGACAATCTATTAAACAATGTAGGGCTTTTCCAGAGGAAGCAAATAAAGATAATTCTAATTGAAAATACCTTGTCATCCTCAGGCTTCCCTGCAATGTTAAGGTCGGTAGAATACATCTCAGCAGAGAAGCATTGTGGGGTTTCTAAGTGCACCGACAAACTCCCGAGCCTAGTATCTATGGTATACCATGCAGGGATGCTTACCTGAATAAGCAAAATAAGTCAAAAGAACGCTGGGGAAAAACTTAGACATTGAAGATAAGAGTAAATCGTACCATCTCAAATAATTCTTCTTTCTTCTTATCAAATGAAACCTAAATAAGCAAAGTAAAACAAGTTCAGAATCGTAGCAAGCAAGAAAGTTGGAGCAAAGGCCCTGCAAAGAATCTGCCACATTATCAATGGACCAACCCACCCTGTCCTCCCAAGACAATCTGTAGTAAAACAAATGTGAAGTCAACAGCACATCACTTACCTTTCCATAGTTTTCAATCACCATACCCCTTGTAATTTCCCATAATTTCACGGAGCCAGTAGTATCCTTGAAAAGGCACAACCCAGACATATAAGTAACAAAATTTAAGGGCAAGGAAGCAATATTGTGTTGGCTGACAGGAAAAAAAAAAAAAAAAAGTTATGTTACCTTAGTCAGTACATGTCTTCTATTATTTAAAATCTCATGCTGCACCAACGCTGGAGTTCCAGGAATGCTAAAAGACGGTTCTCTATAAACAGGAACCTACACCATCATCCAAATGTCAGTTGCTTAATTAGGCAAATCATCATACCAACTTCCCTAAAGTAAAAAGGGCCCAGTGGCAGGGTAAAGATTTAGGAAAAATTCCAAGAATATCAATGCTTCCAATAATGTTTGATTGTCTGAAAGTGTCAGCATGTAATAGAAAATTTTAGTCATCACAAAACGAGGACAAACTTCATATATTGTTACAAACAGTAGTAACTATCAATATTCGGCACTTGGGAATTTGTAATCAGAGGGTAATGCAATCCATAAAAGCGAATATATTGAGGACTTAAATGAAAAGGCATAGCATATACACCATTTTTGCAGATTTTTTGGCATGCCATTCTTTACTTTCTGCGCTACATAAAGCTATCAAATTGTTTTCCCTATTGAAGATCTCTCCAGTCTCAGGTAAACTAAGTCCAAGAAATAAGACTGAAGCTTTAGAAAGCAACTTTTTTGCTCCACTTAGATTTAGGGATGACAAAAAAGCTCGCCGGCTCGAGCGGCTCAGGCTCGGTTGCACCAAGTCGAGGCTCGGGCTGAGCCTCATTTTTTTTTTTTTGGATTGGCTCGTTGACATAGCTAGATATATTGGAGGCTTTAATATATTTGAAGGACTGAGAATGTGCGGAATTACGATTTAAAGAACAAGTTGACAGTATAATGGCCGAAGAGTTGCAACAGATTCAAGGATAAGATATTGATAATTATTAAATTGATATTTTAACTCCGCATACAATAATTGTAGCAAGTTCCTAGCCCGAATAAAGAATGATGGTCTTAACTTTTATAATTTATTTAATTTATAACACACATAAACAGTATAAATTTTAAATTCTTTTAGTAAAAATGTAGATTTTACACATAAAAAAAAAAAAAAAATGAGCCGGCCCGGCTCGGCCCTGCTCGCGCCCGCCAAGGCTCGGGCCAAAAGCTCAGGCGAAGCCTCATTTTTTTTTGGCCAGGCTTTGCTCGGCTCGGGCCCAAAAAAGCTCGAGCTGATCCCGAGCTTTTTTTTTTTTCAGCTCGCCTCGGCTCGTTAATATAGCTACTTTGATCCAACACTACAGGAGGTAGGACGCAGTTCTTTTAAGAGAAAAAATATTCAAGTAAAGTTTTCTTATGGTAGATAATTAGAAGTAACAAAAAGAATCAGTTAAAAATAGAAAAAGGGATTATTGACTCACTGGTGCAGAACCTTCCAATGAAACCCTTGCCCTTGAAAATGACAAGTTTCCAGCCAAAAATGAACCGCCTCTTTGGAAAACTTTCAGAGGATTATGTGCTTCGGATGGCCATCTGTCTACAGAAGAATCTGTTGTAGCAACCCATATACTGTCATCATGCAATGCCAATCGTGATATGGGATGCTCCTTTGTACAAAGTAATACACTTTCTCTCGTTTCCAAGTCTGTCAAATATAACTGGAAGTACAAAAAGAGAGTCAGCTTCAGAAGATGGGCAAAGCAGAAAATATGGAGGAGGGATAAATCTTCATATTGGTAGATTTTTCAAGATGCACTTACAGAACTGTCTCTTCCACCACTATATACATGACTAAATGTCGGTGTGCTAGCAAGTGCCCATACAGAATCTGTGTGCACGGCATAGGAATGCACACAACGCTGCTGACCAAGATCCCAAAGCCTGCAAAAATTTAAGTAAAAAGCAGCTAAATATATGAAGAATTATATGAAGAATGACTAGTACAATGATATTCATTCAATTGCATAGTACAATCTTTTCGGCTCCAAAAACCCTTTGTCTGCACTCCATTCCATCAAAGCAAAAGATGAAAATATAATTACCGGTAACCTTCTCATAATATACAAAGACCTTCAAACCCAAATTCTGAACATAACACAGAAAAGAAAATCTTCAACAAACAAGAAACTTCAAATCAGGAGTTCACTAATAAACTTCATTCTTCATATATAACAAAATCTGATCATTGTGCAAATCTGGTCAAGAAAATGTAGTTAATAGTTTTCCAATGTATTTTCTAATTGTCAATAATCAAAATCTCTAGAAGTATACCATAATTAGTCTCAACTCCTCCTCAAATTTCCTCCAGAGACTCGTCCCTATCAAATAAAAGACTATACCAAAAGCTTTTATTGTTGAAGTTCAACATGAAGCATAATTATGAAATGATTTATTGTTAAAAATGCTGTGTGGGGACAGAATGTGGGTATATGATACTTTCTTGTTAGATGCTCTGATAATTGTTGATTTGTAAGCAACTAGCATACCTGATCATAGAATCAGAGGACCCAGATAAGCAAAATCTGCAAATTAAAAGATGAAATCGGTTAATATCGCAAATTACTCCCTTAATCCAGAATTGACCCTGTTTGAATTGGGCCCCAAAATTTTGGCGACAGATTCTGTCATTTCCATTGTCAAAGATAATTTTAGAAGTAAACTATCTATAGCAAAAAGGGGGTCATCATTTTCCTATATCCCGAATGGTAATCAAATCCTGGATGGAGGTATTATTATCACGTGCGGGCGCACACATATACAAACATCGATAGATGCGGGGAGTACAAAGTAGAGGACAGTATGGCTTCCATGTAAATGGGTGGAAAGTTATGTGCACCGATGAATGACTCATAAACCCAAGAGGTGCAGCTCACCCTTTAGTTGTGTGGGAGAGATCCAGACAAAAAGAACCACAGGCTTTTGACACAAGGAAAAGTGGAAAATTGATTGAACCACAATCCAATTTTTTATTTTTTATTTTTTCCTTTTCTTGGGCGTGGAGATTGGATCAAGCCTTCGTTTCATGCCAAGTAAGAGAAATTGCTAAAGGAATGCTAGAGATAAAAAGACTGATTCTGAAATACAACATGCACCAAAGATTGACAATACTTGGAGTCAAGAGACATGGGACTAGTACTATTCATGTTGTTACCTAAAAACCATGGCAAAATATCATCTTGTCCTCGCAAAAAAAAAAAATACTAACCAGTACAAACAATGTCAAAGCTTGAACATTCACCTTGACCGACTCTTACATAGAACCATTAACTTTAACACGTCATTTAACCAATTAACTCCTTTTTCTAAGATTAATTAAATGTTTATATTATAATGTCACTCGAAGTCCCTTTAAAACAGAAACTGAATTGAGACTGTCAAACTAACCTTCCACTAGAATCCAAAAGCAGTGTCCGAATATTATCAGTGTGCCCTCTGAGCTTCATGTTCTTAGAACCAGTTCTTGGGTCCCAGACACGCACTACCTAGCAGAATCATATATTTACAACACAAAATGAAAGTACTCCAGAAGTCTTAAATGATTAAAACACTAAAATAACTGCTGTACATCTGGACAATAAAACTGTCAGCTATATTACGAGAATATACCTTCTCAGTTCCACCAGAGACAAGAAGTGTTCCCCGGTCATTCGTGGCCAATGCATAAACTGACTCTTTATGGCCTTTTGCCGAAATAGGTGTGTATCCTTGAGATTGAGTAGTATGCAGAGAAATGTTATTACTTGAACCAATAGGACGCATGCTTGTATTTAACGAAGATCCCAAACCATTGACACTAGCTGCACCACCATCTTCAGCTGCATCATTTGACTTGGACAGGGGAGCAAGTGCAGCTTCAAGATCCCATATGAATACTTCCCCACCTAGGCCACCAGAGGCAACAATATTTCTCTGTAATGCATGAATGTAAAAAAAAATCATAAACGAATAGCAGAAACATACATCACACCTCAATGTAAACAGCTTATCAACTAAACACGAGATTTAAATATCTACGAATTTCGTAAATCCAGAAAGCATTTGCAAGACTAATTACGTTGTTTTCTGCTGCGGCAAGGCAAGTGACATAGTCAGAGTGCTGACGCAAGGTTCTGGTACATGTTCCATCAGACAAGCAATTCCAAATCTGATAATACCAACAAAAAGTAAATAGATCAATACATGAATAGAAGTTCGTATGCATGAAACATAGAACCAAAGAATGCACAAACCTTAACAGTGGTGTCCGAGGAGCAAGAAACTAATGTGTTACCACCAGTAAGAACAGAATCATTGACCTGCTCAGTAGATGCATTCCAAAATAAATATGTAGAATATGTATTGTGCGTTAAAAGTAACAAAATTCTGAATCATACGAGCTTCAGATTTTTTGAAAAAAAATCCCAATTTATACATTAGAAGGCTTCTTGGAACCATGTCAAAAATTATAGCAGGTAACAATCAAGCTCCAAATCTTGGTATATTAATGCTTCTTGGGGTGTCAATCAGGTAGCCTTATATGGTCAAATGACATTGAGTTCATGAAGCTACAAGACACTGTAATGAGTAAATGTTGGGATATTCTAGAAGATCACTGATCAAATATCTGCCAGCTCAATGGTGGAGGAATTGAAAAATTGAGTACATTGCTACTAAAGTACAGTTGAGTAGTAAGGATTTGATTATGGCATCTAGGGCAGGGCACAGGTCGGGTTCAGATGCAACCAGATCCCCAAAGTTCAGGGTTGGGTAAAATCCCAACCCGAAACCAAACCAAAAGGAGATAGAAACCGACCTGATTCAGTTTGTCAATTTCATGGGTACTTTACCCTTGAAATTAATTTTTTTACACCCCGACCAGCCTTCCCGCAAAACCGACCCTACCGAGTCGAGGTTTGTTAATCGTGTTGGTCGGTTTCACAGGTAATATGTCCACCCCCTAATGGCATCAATGATTAAGGTCTCTTCAGATAAGTCACCAGCTAAAATAAACATTTAAACCAAACATAAAAAGATACAGTAAACTGGAGACTTGAACAAAGAAAAGAATGACTGATACCCAATCAACATGAGACTCAAATGTAGCAGAGCAGGTAGCAACATCTTCACCCAAGGCCCATCTCTTTAATGTGCCATCACGACTCCCAGTGAAGAGATAATCAGGCCCACCTGGTCCGGATGACTTAAACACAGCCAAGCAATTTATGCCAGCACAGTGCTGCAAATAGAAGAACCACCCAAAGAAGTGACATCAAGATTATTATCCATTCAGCATAACAGGTATAATATGCAAGTGATGACTGTTTATAAGTACTTATTAGTCTTTGGGAAATAGTTGCATAAAAATGGTGAGGGCATTTTCTTGCATGCAAGATGCAGGGTCCAATATCAGTCGATTTATATGATTCCTTGTGATGTAAACTGGGAATGTAAAGCGAGTCAGGTATCAACAATTCAACATCACATCTGATCAAGGACAATTCGCAATTTCGCATCACAAGAAAAAATTGAAGTCACTGGGATTTGCAAAATCACATTTTAGCTCTCATGAAAAAGAACCTGAAGTTGGCCTCGTCCTCTTTACCAAGATCTCTTCGCACTTAAAAACAAGAATTTCACAAATAGGTAGCAATGTTTTCATCTTTAAATTAAGATGCAAGTATATGCAAGAAATCTTAGATGCCAAACAAAAAAACCTGAGACATTTTTTATCCTCGAACCAATTAAACATAAATAACTGCAAGACTTTTGTAGTTCATTTAATCAATGGTGCAAAACTAATGTTGTCCAGTTAACAAAAAGAGATCCATTAATAAAATTAGCCCTTCCACAGAAGATTTAGTATTCCCACCCCTTTAGCATATGCACACAACAAAGTGAAAAAAATGCTATGAGATCTACAGAAATACTTCTGTATGCACATGCATAATCATCCATAAGGAAGCAAGTTATTAGTATATTATTGGCAAATAGAAACCAAAAATCTTTTGCTCCTCCATTCATTACTTTTTATTCAATAAGTTGATTACTGTAGATGTACAAGAATAGAGCAGCTCCTATAATGATAAAATAGCAATACCAGGTCCCAAAAGAAGATGGTGTGAGAATACAAGGCAGCTGAGAGAAGAAAAAGAAGGATAAAAGAATGTATTAACATAATGAGGAAAGAAAGCAAGCAGGAAGATCGTGCATATGAATGTTCTCAAGTGGATACTCCTCAATCAATGGGCGAGACAGAGGACTGAAAAGTTTCTTTATGTCCTTTTCTTTGTTTTACTTAATTGTTTTAAGCGGGAAAGTGGGATTGGTTGATGAATTATGGTATGTCAATGTATCACATCAGTATTTCATCAAAGCAAGCACTTAAATATTACCAAGCGAGAATCAACATTGAGAACTAAAACGAAGCGTCACCTTTGTGTCATCTGAATCATTCAACACATATGTGAACTTCTTTTCCTTGCGAGAACGAACTGAATTAGATGTGTTCCCTGCACTTCCCACGCGGTGCATCGCAGAAACCTAAAGTATATATAGAACAAATAATAAATACTTAATATATTCAAAATGTCTCTTGTTATTATTGTTTGGAGATGGAAATACTAATACTTTCTTACTTAAATAATTGCAAAAATTCATGATAACTTTTAGAGAAGAAAAGTCGAGAATAATGAGGATTGAATAAGTAGCAGATTTTTGGAAGTGCTTTTATTTGAAAGTCTAACATAAAAAAGGCTGATGTTGGGCTAGATAGAGGCACAAAGCACCAACACATCAACTTGTCAGGGATGCTAGGAAGTAAAGTCAAATAATCTTAACAACACGTTCAAGTAATCTAGTATGTAATTCTTTACCAGAATCAACACCAAGAAAGAATAAAATGCATGTTGCATATTCATTGCGACAAAATCTGCTCCACAAGGCTGCACTGCTCTATCCTCTTAATGATTTTGATGTTAATATATATTACTAAAAGATAACCTGCTCAATGCAACAAGAAATTTCTATTTCTTGCAAGATCAATCCAGATGAGCAGACCCCCCAGCCTCATGCACACCATGAACATCAAAGACTTCGCCTTGAATCAGTGGAATGTCCATTTCTATAAATGCTTTGGAAAGCCAATGTCTCTATCATCTTAATTATTTTCCTTTCACAATCATAAACATGCGAACATATAATACTGAAAAATAATCTACTCAATGCAACAAGAAATCTCTATTTCTTGCAAGAACACTCTGCAAGAGCAGACCAGCCCCATGCACATCACAAATATAGAAGGACAACTTCACACCAAATCAAAAGAATGTCCATAACTATAGATGCTTTGAGCTTTAACAAGGAAAGGTCAATTGCAATTTATCAACTTACTTCCTAGTTCCTAATATGGTTAAAATTTTCAGGTAAAACTATTATAAATTTTCAATTATTTAGTAAAGTTAAATATCCATCAATGTCATGTAGATTCTCTATTCCTTTTATGAGTCTTAATCAAAAGCCCTCATCCTAGAATTCTCATTAATTATGTAACAGGAAATACTAAGGTTCACATGGCCATATGCTTCTATGTATAGCAAACAAGTCTACTTCTGATATTGTAGATGCTATTATTGTACAGTTACATGTGAAACTCAGAAGATCCAACTGAAAAAATCAAGGTCATGTGGGATAACTTTAGAAGAGATCCCACAACGCCTGATGCAATGAGCTTCAATGTGGGCTGGCCATTACATGGATTGTGTGTCCAAATGAATTTATAGTGGGTTAGGGATGACTTTTTCTAAGAAATAATCATTTTTTAATGGATTTGGATCTCTTGGGAGCCACAAAAAGGTAATTTTCGCAAAACGAAAATGCAGGAAAGTGATTACTGGGGAATGTAATTTAAAAGGTGGGGTCCATGAGGAGGAATAAAACAAAATAGAAGAACATTTATTCGTGAAGGACAGTTGAAGGAAGTTTGTAAGAAAGTCAACAACTTTAAGGATTCGTGTAATTAAACACTTTTATTATAACTAATGGGCAGGGAAGAAAACAAATAGAAGTGTGTAAAAAATATTGGCTAGAAGTTAGAGAACAAAGGAAAGGAAGCACTTCTATTGAGACCTGCAGTTAGGAAGTAGCTAATTTGATCCAGAAATTTTTTAATTACCATATTTGGCCAGTATTTTGCAGGTGAACAATACCTTGAAAGTTAATGAAAAAGCAAGAAGGAAGACTGGAAGAGGGAAGATAACAGCTAATCCCGCAATATTGAAAATGAGAAGTAGCATGGCTTCAAACTTATTCATTTAAAACTCTACAAGAATTAAATTGTTTTCTTTCCCTACATTCATCCCAACTTAAAAGTATATATAGTATCAAAAAATTGCACAGTAAATTTTTTTAAAAAAGAATTGAATAGTTGAGATTATAAAACAGTAACTATGATAAAAAGTAATCACAATTAAGATAGCATAAATATGGTAACTGCTAATCGCGCCATATTGAAAATGAAAAGTAGCGTGGCTTCAAACTTAATCATTTAAAAACTCTACAAGAATTTAATTGTTTTCTTCCCCTAAATTCATCTCAACTTAAAAGTAAATATAGTATCAAAAAATTGCACAAAAAAATTAAAAAAGAAATGAATAGTTGAGATTATAAAATAGTAACTATGATCAAAAGTAATCACAATTAAGATAGCAAAAATACGATAAGAACGTGATGGACAGTTTATTTGACAAACTTCAAATACATATCATATTACTTTTATAATCAAGTTCATATCCAAAGTGGAGATAACAAAGGTAACAGAATCCAACGCTCATTATTCAATAAATCATTTCAGTTTATCGATCTGAAATTGCAACTGATAATTTTTGACATTTCTGAAATCAAGTTCTCAGATTTAAACAAGATTAATCCCAAAATAAGAAATTTTTACATTACCCACAAGTGAAAGATAACATCCCCAACCGACTGATATCCCAGTGCTGAAAATAAGTACATAGCATACTAAGCTTGTTCAATTACAGTTTCTAATCACAGCTTTAAAGAGGGGGGGAAAAAAGGAAATGGAACCAAAAAAAATTCCCTCTATTTCAAAGTCAACAAAATAAAAATTGATAAGTTCATCAAAACATAATCGTTACACATTAACTGGTTAGTGCATCTCCGCACTCGTGCATGTAATTTTCCAAAAAAAAATACATCATAAAAAGGTCGCAAGGAAGTTTGATCGCCGTCAGTGTGCGTAACCAAAAGTACGTAGAATAGAAAACATACATAAAAAGTATAGAAAAGGAATTAGAGAATCGCCTTCTGGAGACTTCGAAAGCAGAATTTTACAGTGAGATGACTAGTCTTGAATGCGATGCGGAGGCCGGCAGATGAAAGAGACGGTAAGATAGATGGAAGTGAAATAAGTTTTGTGGAGGGAAGAATCGGGCTGCGGTTAAGCCGTTTGGGAGAGAGTGACGGTGGTGGAGCGGCGGAGGGAAAGGCGTACGGAGGTATACTGACGGAGGAGGAAGACTGGAATTCAATTGGGAATGGGGTGAATAATGATTTTCTTTTTCTCCCGATGTGAAAATGCCTGATTGTATTGTATTAGTTTTTTATCTTACTTTCTTTTGCTCAACCTTATTAATTTCATGCCTTTTTTAAAAAAATAAAATTATTTAAAATTATTTTTTTGTCAAATTGATTTTCAATCACACGAAGATAAAATATTTTACACGTAAATTCAAAATTTTATTTTACTTTTAATCATATCATACATTCTTAAAAAGCTCATCATTCGATAACTCATTTTTCTATTTCAATGAAAGACAAACATGTGTAACTTCTTCTTTCTAGTCAAACTAAGAATTGATTTCACACAAAAAAAAAAAAAAAAAAA
>CAIGRB010073711.1:0-32507 GCA_903798255.1 Fraxinus quadrangulata | reverse complement strand
TTGAGCCCTATTTTTTAAAGGAATAAATTTTGTAATAGTAATTTTTTTTTTTGAAACATTCATGATTAAAAAGTAGAAAAAAGTTTTTTTGGTTTACACTTAAAAATATTTTATAGAAAAAATGTATGATTGAAAATGAGCTCGAAAAAAAAAAGTTTTTATATAATGGACTCAAAACAAGAGCTAAATCTCCATCAGCGTGAACCTTTTAACACAACTTATTGAGGCATGTTATACTCGACCCCGTTGACTTGTTATAAAGAAGGAATTACTTTTAACTTTTAAGTGGATTCTTCTTTAATAATATTTATTATTATGATATTTAAATTTTATATAATGATATTCCACGTAAATTGTCATATGATCAATATTATAACATTATAATGATAAATAGTATTGTTCTTTATTCGAATGTCGAGTTTAATTTTTGAAAACTGTTTTTTCATATGACCTTTTATTCTATCTCCACATTTCCCTGTCGTTCAGTCCTTGAATTGCCTCCCGAATTGTAAGCCATTGCGCCACGTAAGACACCTCAACTCTTCACTAAAGAAAATTTCTCCACAACTATATATACATGCATGCATCTTCATGTATTTCACAAAAAAAATCAGTTCAGTCTAGTCTAGTCCCTGCAGTTTCTCAATGGCTCTTGTACTTAAAATCGTGTTTTTGATATTCCAAATTATGATTTTCTTAGTAGGTTTTGAGCCAGTTGCAGATGCTCGACACAGACAGGACGAGAAAAAATATAGTTTTGGAGATGCTAAGGATCTTGTGACTGATCTGCCGGGTCAACCCAAAGTAAAATTTCAGCATTATGCTGGTTATGTCACTGTAAATGAAAAGAATGGAAGGGCACTCTTTTACTGGTTTTATGAAGCCACAACTCTTCCAGATGAAAAACCTTTAGTGCTATGGCTCAATGGAGGTAAGAAAACACACATATATGAAATACTTGTTTCCATCTTTCAGGGGGCATACGCGAAAAAAGAAGAAGAAGTTATCTGTTGATTTGGGATTTGTTGTCATGAACTTAATATCTACACATCCATTATCATCTCTTCTTAGTAAATAAGAAGATGCCAAGATGTCAAGAATATGTCGGTGTCTTGCCTAAGAAGAGATGATGTGTCGATGTGATAAAAATATATTGGGAACGTAGTAAAACATCGATGCAACAAATATGAGCAATTCGAGGTTGATATGATAGAGTTTTCCAAGTAAATCGTTTCATTGAACTTTATGTTTGTGGAGTACTTAATACATCTTAAAACATGAACATTATGAAGTAGACACAAGGAGTAACTCATTTGAGTTTGTTAAGTTCTGATATATCCTATTGACTATTTTGGAGTTTCATTTTAAAAAGATTAATTTTATTAAGAGAACCATTTATGTTATTTATTATTTAATTTATAATTATTGTGAGATTGATCCTTAACACATTGAATTCCACCAAACTTTATATTTTTCAAAATATTTAAAACATCTAGAGAAACTTATCGTCTGTTGCTAGCTCCCAGGCAGTACCTTGAGCTAAACAATTATATATGTTTTACGTAGCACTAAATATAACAAATGACAAACTTTTGTTATACAATTCTCTTCTTTAACCCCGTCCATTCATGTATAGTTGAGCATATTAGACATGGCGTCACTGTACTTCCATCTTATCACGGCCACATTGATTCCAGTATCAACCTCTTTGACCAACCTTTTTATCCATTCAACGGCGCACAAATTCTAGAGTGTCCTTCACCAACATATATTTTAAAGAAAGAAAGATTCCTTGTCAAACAGATCAAGTGATGCTTTAATATATAAACCTTGTGGATAACTATTATGAAAACTGGATTATACTTTTCCCATTTTTTATTAGCTTTAACTTATAAGTGGATGCATTACATTACTTTTTTTTTTTTTTTCTTTTCCAACTCACTGTAAACATATTTTATACCTTAAGGGCCTACTGCATTCATTTGGTGCTTTGATTCACTGTTATCCAGTAAGGTGACAAGATGCTGTTTGTTTCAGGCCCAGGTTGTTCTTCTGTGGGATATGGTGCAACACAAGAAATTGGTCCATTTCTTGTGGACATTGATGGACATGGCTTAAAATTTAATTCCTACTCATGGAACACAGGTTTATCATCTAACCAGCTTTTAAGATGAGACGATTCAATGTTACAAAGTTCAAATAGATAAATTTGTCCACACGTGTTTAATCTTCCTTGAAGAAAGTTGTATTGAAGTACCATCTTTCTTGTGTGATGGTGCAGAAGCCAACTTATTGTTCCTAGAATCTCCAATTGGTGTTGGATTTTCATACTCGAACACGAGTGGTGATTATGATGTTCTCGAAGATGAATTTGCCGGTATGTCAAACATTAAGTTAACTCTTAAATGCACCACCCCTCAATCATGACTTTGTGAGGTCTAAAAGTGAAGATCATGAAAATTGTGCACTTAGCAAACTTTTCATAAGAAATGAACTCCCCCGTGGGATGGGACACGTTGAAGACTAAATTTAGATAAATAAATGTACTCTCTATGTGCTTAAACTTTTAGATGTTCATACTGCAGCCAATGATTCCTATGTTTTCCTGCACAAGTGGTTCCTCAAGTTCCCATCATACAGGATGAAGAAATTTTATATTGCCGGGGAGAGTTATGCAGGTACATTATCTGATATGTTGAAGTCAGTTTTTGATTGGTGGCAATTACTAGATTATTCATGCTCATATATATACGCTCGACGCTTTTCCGACAGGGAAATATGTTCCTGAGCTAGCTGAACTCATTCATGACAAGAACAAAGATCCCTCCTTATTCATAGATCTTAAAGGCATTATGGTATAATTCTGTTCCCATTTAATTTAAGGATTGAGTTCCAAGGTCACTGTCAACACCCTAAAATTTTAAATAATGAAAATGATCGCTGACGAAAGTTCAAAGCTAACTGATTACTTTATTGCAGCTAGGCAATCCCGAAACATGTGACGCGGAGGATTGGAAAGGTATGGTGGATTATGCTTGGAGCCATGCTGTTGTTTCGGATGAAACCCACAAAACAATCAAAGAATCGTGTGACTTTTACAGCGATGATCCGTGGAGCAATAAAGATTGTTCTCAGGGCATGGACGAATATTATCGACAGTATAAAGAGATAGATATGTATAGTCTTTATACATCAGTGTGCATTCCATCTAGTGAAGGAAAGAAGTCATCTTTAGTGACAGTCAGAAGCTCATCTAGCAAGGTAACGGAAGACATATTATTTAAACCTCATAACTTTTCAGTTTTCGACCTAAATTAGTACATTTAATTCTAATGAAAAATTGGGATAAACATGCTAGAAATTTCAGATTGGACTGGATATGTTAGCTGCAATTTTCCCGAATGAATTGAATGTAAGATTAATTTTAAGAAAATGATTTTGTTTTTTAAGATGCCAAAGGTCCTGGGTGGTTATGATCCATGCATGGACGACTATGCAAGTTCTTATTATAATCGCCGCGATGTTCAAAAGGCCCTTCACGTTGGTGATGGAACTACCCTCAGGAACTGGACCATATGCAAGTACGTGATTTATCTATTCTTATTGACATACTTACGAAAACGGATTCACAAAGGCGACTTAATAATTAAGTTCAAATAATGATAATTAACTTAAATTTTTAGATGAATTATAATTCTCAGTTATTGTTGTTGTCGTTGTTTTTCCGTAACACTCATAGTCCGATGCAGTTTGACAGTCTATTATAACTGGCCCTATAGAAGGACGTCGGTTCTTCCCATATACAAGAAGCTCATTGGAGCAGGATTTAGGATATGGGTTTACAGGTAGATAAATGCTTGCTTGTCAAGTCTTTCCATTATGTTATTTTAATTTTTCTCTTATGCACACAAATCCACAGGCAATCAAGAAAAGACGCCAACTACTTTTTCCTCTTACCCAAACCTAAAAAATTAGTCCAGAGGTTAACCTTTGGAACTTATGTTCATATTCAGAAATCGAAGACATATCAACGTCTATCAAATACACGAGTCCTCTTTCTAACAATTTAAACTAATATCAGATAAAATGCCTGAACTCAATCTCGTCACCATCCATTTGTGAAAAGGCCAGACATTTAAAAATTCGATTGTTACGTGAAACCTAAAGGAACCTCATAAGAAAAAAAAATTAAACGAATTCGAATATTTTTTTTACTTAGTAGAATCTTATATTTTATGGCAGCGGAGACACTGATGGTAGAGTTCCATTTATGTCCACAAGATACAGCTTAAGCTCCTTGGGACTGCCCATCACAATGGCCTGGCGACCTTGGTACCATCAGAAACAGGTATTTTAATAAGCTACAATGCACCATTTCAACATATTTCGAAACTTCAAAGTTCTATAAACTTTCAAAAATGAAAAATATAATTGGGGTTTCAACTGTACGGATTTAACTAACAATTCACTTAATATTGGATTTTTAACAATTAGAACGAAATAATATCGGATTTAACAATCAAAAATTAAATAATATTAAATGATATTCTTTATATTCAATGTTATTGACTTTTATAGAAATAATTTTTTAATGTAAAGTGTCGTGTCGTGTATCGCTTGAGCTAGGTTGGCGGTTGGATTCAAGAGTATGAAGGACTAACATTCGCAACGTTTAGAGGAGCAGGTCATGCCGTACCTCTATTCAAAAGGAGTGAATCCTTGGCGTTCTTCTCATCCTTCCTTTCCGGGGACTCTCTACCTTACCAGCGGACTTAAATTCAAACTTATATAAAATAAAATAAAAAAATCTTGGAGAAATTAAACTTAAGTCTTCTGGTTTTATATATATTTTGTGTGATTGTTAAATGTGTCGGAGAAAAATGTTAATAGAGCGAGATGGTTCTTAGTAAAAATATTAAGACCATCTCTCCTTTTTTGTATACATATGTTGCCAATAAATAGAGGACAAGTAATAGAATTCCTATTATGAGTCTATTTCTACTGTTGTAACTTGTTTTTTACCTTTCCAGTTTATATGAGTGAGAGATTGATATTTGAATAGTTAAGTTTGTAATAAGCTCAAGACTGAATTAATGCAATGCACATGTCGTTATAATTGGAGAGTTTATATGAGAGAGATTGAGATTTTTTAATAAAGCAGGTCGACTATCAATTAAATTTGAGGGCCGGAATCTCTGGTGCTAAGAGTCCGTTAAACTCCAAATTTCTAGTGTAGATTGGTTTTTTCTTGAGGCTCTAGATGTAGGAGCTCTGAGTTCCATCTTAAAAAGTAAATAGTAAGAGCTTTGAATTTCATCTTGAAAAGTAAATAGCGTCCATAAGAATAATCCAAAGTTTTATATGTTGTTTGTTAGTTTAATGATCCCTTAACAGATCCTCAAAAGATTAATCTTATTAAGCCCATATTTGAGCTCCATTAGAAATATATTTTGGAATAGTAATTTTTTGAAGAATGTGTGGTTAAAAAATAAGAAATTTTTTTTAGATTTACATGTCATATTATTTTATTATAGAATGTAGTCGAAAATATAAGAGAAAAATGCATTTTTTTTAAAAGAATAGAACCCAAAAAGGAGCTAAGATGGCTCTGTACTCTGTATCAAGTTTGGGACTCCATTTTAAAATGCCAAATTTGCTAAGAAAAATAACACAAACTAGCTTATTGATTTCATATGTAATTGATGTGAGATTTATCCTTAACATTCCTTGTACGATGGTAGCTTCTTTGAATACACCTAGCTTAGAATCTCAATTCTTGTTTGAAACTTTGATCTTGGGGGCTTTGACAAACTCTTTGTCCTTCACCAGGAAAGGGAGAGTGGACAAAGTACGATATGATTTGATAATGACATTGCATATGATATATATAAATTTGGGATGTCATTTAATTTTAAAAGATCAACATTATAAGAAAAGTAATGTATAAAAATACCTTTAACAATATCATATAAATTCGTGACAACTCCAAATAGGCACGTTGTTGCAAGATGTTTTAAAACTGTTATAGCAAAATGAACTCATCTTCCTAACTAGTCTTCGTACTCAATATTGAACTTTTAGATATTTTTCAATAACACTGCACCCCCAGTCCGCTAGAAATTAAAATTCAGATTTTAATATAAGTCAAAATTATCGACTAATTTTAATCACATTTTATGGAACCACAACTTTTTAATCACACATTTCATCAATTTTTATTTAAATCTACTAAAAATCTGATTTTAATATCCGCCAAACAGGGTCTATAAAAAAATTGCAGCATCACTCCCACATTAGTCTTTTTAGGTATTAAGGTTTCTCTATTTGGTCCATTTGGATGACGATTCGATAGTACACAAAAAGAATTAACTGAAAAAAAATCATTAACAATTAGTACATACTATTAATGATGGTATATTTAGTAGGTTAGGTTAGATTAGATAAACTGAATATAGTAAAAATAAATAAATCAATTAACTTTTTTATCCGTTATTTTGTGCAACAATGTCTATTATTCAACACCAACTACGTAGCTAATTAAATTACACGAAACCTTCTGAAATTTTTACATTTCGTGTATTCTCAATTGTCTAGCGAGTTTCTTAGGCTACTGAAACAAGTGCCTCGTGTACAAAGAAGAAAGGTGTAAAGCACCACGGGATTTTTCTGAAGTGGTAGAAAAGCCCTAAGGCAAATCAAAGTTGAATCATGATTTGAAGGATTTTAATTTTATTCTTAATAGATTTAAATACAATTTTTTTTTTTTTTGGTCAGTGTTAATTTCTTTCTCCATTTATCAATAGACAATATGAGATCAATCTGTAATATTGTTCGGCAAGATTATCAGTTGATCACTATTAATATAAGTGGTTAAACATACATGTAAAAAAACATTAGGTTTATTAAATTTTTTATCTGCCCACTGAGCCTCCAATTCATGGTGTAATCTTACGTTACTGGAGTCAATAAACATATTCAGAAACCCTTGTCTGAATTTTTCGTCCCTCAGAAACCATTAAAACACACGTGTTTTTATCATGGAACATTAAACAAAAGTAAATATATATATATATATATTTTTATATAATTTTAATTAGTTAGTGCTTAATTATTGTTTGATATTACTTAGTGGATAGAGTATTTTTAGATAGGTTTATGTTCCCTATTTTCGTAACATGGTCTTTGGCAAGATATATCGAATTGGCCTTTCTTGGTTTCACTCCTCAAAAGTTAAAAACAAGGAAAATTATTAGTTGTTCTTCATTTATTAGAAATTCTTTTATAAAAAGTTTAATATCATTGCTTGTAGCTCTTACTTGATTGTCACAATAAATAATTATTTATTTAATTTTGATTATTAATAAAATTATTTATTACTTAATAAATAAGCTCTTAGCCCCTTTTCTTGACGTCACAACCCCTTTTATTTTTATTTTTATTTTGTAAGAAAGGTAAAAGAAACGTGAAATCTTAAAATATATAATTGTTTCAACACAAGCTTCTTTTTTCCTATTGTAGATAGACGAAGAAGTTATTCACTTTTATATTCATTGGCATTTGGATTACCAAATTAAAAACACGAAAGTTAAGTTTTTTCTTTAGTGTAGAGGTGGAGATATTTGATTCGCCAAAGAATAAAAATCACTCACTGAAAATGTATTATAATGGTCTTTTATAATTTAACAATTTAATAAAAAGGAAAGCGAAAATAGCTACATGAAATATGCATGGTCACGTGAAGATTTAATAGATTTAACAATTTCCCATTTTTCTTAAATTTAAAATTTGAGTAAATATCAGTATTATATGAGATTAATGAGTACTTTGAAGATGTTTTCCTCCTCATTATTCAACTCAATAAAGTTGGAAATCCAAGTCACGATTCACAACCATGTTGGTTTTTGCCATAAATAATTTTGATTTTAGATAGGTTCCCCACAAACACCTCTCTTTCTTCCCTTTTATGATGAGATTCTAAAGAAAATAATACAAACATTTTTATCTGCATATTGAATGCACTATCAATTTGGAATATATACCCTATTATGTTTTTTTTCATTTGTCACTTTTGTGACATGAAAAGTACCCAATGGAAATATGGTCGATTATTTGAACTATTCCATTTAAAAATTCAAATATCGTATTTCATTAAGTTTAAAATAAGTAAAATATATATTTTTTTTGAACCTATATGAATAAATTAATTTTTTGAGTACTAAAAAATAAAGACATCCTTATTTAAAATTCAATTCTTAATGTATTGTCAAGTAACTTATCTTAAAAAGAAATATTTAAAATTAAAAATTACATATTAGCTTGTAAGTAAACTGTTTAACCATAATTGTACACGCTTTAATTTGGTTGTGCTACATTTACATAAAATTGATTACCAACAAATTGTGCATCAAAATCTCACCAACCAAATAATAAAATTAAATTCTTCACGTAAAATAATATATAAATTGGGATGAACAACAATCATTTTTCGCTTTAAATTATAAAAAATAAAATTTATTTAAAACTTATTTCGACTACCTCCATCACGTATATGCTATAGTTGTTCATCAAACATCGAATAACTGGATAAACTCTATAATTAGGTTGTATGAGACTTGAACTTAAAATTTATACCTACTTAAACACCATATTAAATCATTTCATTATGACTTAAAAGATTTTAATTGTCAAAACCTACCAGTGAACAACATTTTCTTTTTATTGGAAACACCGTCAAAACCTAAGTGGGTTTATTAGTTCTCCACCTAAACCCGATAGGGCGTTTCTATTTCTCACCTTATTTTATTGATATATCAAATAAGTATAAATGGAAGGGAGTTGCCTTTAGATTATACACCAAGATGAAAAGAGAGAAATTCGACAAGCTGTAAACTTGGAATTACTAATTCAATTACAATATGAAAAGTTGGGTTTAAAACGAACCTAATAAAGCTACTTTGTTTAGTCGGAAGCAGGTGTGTTTTTCTATAACTGCAGCGGCAATGAAAATCATGAAGAATTTGTCGATGTGGGTTCTCAAATATGTGGCTTTAATAGTCTTTCCAATTTCAACGTGAAAGTTGGATGGTTATGGTGTATAGAGTGACAAATAAACGTACGTAGAATCTTTATCAAAATATTACTGGAATTTCGGCAGAGTAACGGCAATGAAACTTCAAATAAATAATGTCAAATGGATGTAAAGTCGAGGCAAGTGTTGAACACTTTGTCTTTAAGTCGAGTTTGTCCTGCAACGATACCTAGGGTTTATGGCAGTAAACTCTCAAGATACTTCTTTTTATGTGAGTATCATTTTAACACATAAGAACAACGAACCAGAATTTGGTTTATGTATTCCTTGATGCAAAAATGAAGAAAATCATAATTTTATACAATATATATGCAAAATTTGGTTGAGAGAGAAGAGAATGTTATGTTATGATTCCATATCATTGGTGTGAAGAAAATGACGTTCCAATGGTCCTATTTATAGGGTATGGGGGTTATGGATGAAGTGTAGTGAGTCAAACATCGCAACCTTAAGAACAGAAGCAATTATTTCTGTCGCTAACCTGTTGTTGACTTTTTGCTCGAGCGATAAAAATAGAACTACTATCGCCTGCATGTCGCAAGCTGTCTCTCGATCATAGGCGAGCGACGGAGATAGTCACTTTCTAGCCAATTTTTTCTCTATTTTCCTTCCAAATTTCGACAACAATTTCTCATTCACCCATAATTAGTTTCGATATTCCAAATACACTACGACAATCTACTCGACGAGTAGAATAAGTTGGTATATTGACATTTGTAATTTGACACCGATCAAGTGTGAATATTTGGTTAAAGTTGACACCGAGTCACTTAATCAAAGTTATACTTAATCAAATTTTTTATTTTTTAAAATAAATTCCAACAAAAGTATTGCATAATTCTTTAGAAGTAGTTGCGTGATATCTTCATTGGCTAACCGATCAACCACCTTATTTCCGTCCTATTCAAGAATTGGATTTCGTTGATAATGGATTTCAAAGCCTATTGCTTAGATGCTACCAAAAGACTCTTTTAGCAATTAAATAGATGATAGGAGCCGAGAATACTAACAAATAGAACTTGAACATAATGGAGTGGATTATTTGTTTATCCTACATTAATAAAAGAGTGATTTTTGATGTCACTGTTCATAAGCCATATTCGAGCCGAGCTAAATGACTTTATGGCTCGACTTCAGCTAAGTTGTATTTTTTTTTAGTCGAGTCAAATGGCTCGACTAGGCTAACTTCATTTTTTTTTTTCTTTTTTTACGTTTGTTTAAAGTATTTTAAGTTACAGATATTGATTTTAAGTGATTTAAAATTTGTTGGAAATATTGAAATGCGACAATGATAAATATATGATCGATAAATTTTAAATATCAAAATAATTTTACATTAATTGTGAAACGTAAAGTCGTGATTGTTTATATTTTTTTTCACACATAACTATCATTTCGATTTCTCTTTCTTCTCTCTCACAAATTTTCATTTTCCCACATAATCATCCATGCTTTGTATTCCACTTCCCCACACAATCAAGACTTTATTTTTCTTCTTTTCTATTTCTACTTTTGTTTTTTTTAAATGAATTTAATGTAAGGTATCATTAGAATATGTTGAAAAGATATTTGACGGAACTAATAACGTTAGGTAATCGTTTGTCATTCTTTTTGNACTTAAAATGTGATAATAATAAATATATTGTCGATTAAGTTAAAATATAAAAAATAGTTTTATAGCTCGGCTCGGCTAAGTCTTTATTTTTTTTAATGTTTGATTAGTTTTTTTCAATTTCTTAATTTTTTGGGTTTATTAGTTATTTTAATTTTAATTTTAATTTTTTTTTTTTACGTTTGATTTAGTATTTTAAGTTACATATATTCGTTTTAAGAGATTTAAAATTTGTTGAAAATGTTGAAGTGCGGCCATGATAAATATATGATCGATAAATTTTAAATATCAAAATAATTTTACATTAATTGTGAAACGTAAAGTCGTGATTGTTTATATTTCTTTCCAATCCCAACCTCATTCCACTGTCCTTTTTTCGAACTTTATTTTCCTACAATTTTTCGTTTGATTAGATATTTCACAATATGAATATCCATTTGGATCTATTTCAAATTTTTTCAAAAAACTTAAAATATGATAATAATAAATATATTGTTGATTATGTTAAAATATAAAAATGACTTTATAGCTCGGCTCAGCTAAGCCTTTTTTTTAAACGTTTGATTAGTTTATCAATTTCTTTGGGTTTATTAGTTATTTATTTTTAATTTTTTCCCCTATTCTTTTGTTTAAAAATTGATTGGAGGTTTATGAAGTAATTGACAATGACTGTTCTATCGGATAATGGTAAGAAGATATTTTTCGATAACTGGAAGGGGTGGTGGAAGGCGAGTCTTAATTTCTTCGATAACTGTGGGTGTGATTTTTTTTATCTCTACATTTAATGTTGTCTCGAAACATGTAGCAACTTATAAGAAATTTTTTATGTAACTAATATTTGACATAAATATTTTTTTTTAATACCTACGCTATTACGTAGCCAATACATCATGGCACGTGCCTTGCACCTTCTCACTAGTCTTTTGAAAAGAATCACTATCTTTTTCTTTTAAATAAATAAATCTTTATCATTTAATTCTATAAGAATCACTATCTTTTTTTTTCCTCATTTTTAATATAGATATATAATAGTATATTTTAGCATAAAGAATCTATTTGAACAAATGAAGTTACTACATCTAAATAATATTTATGGTTTCATTAACGAATAAAACTGATCCAAAAGTTTTGGCTAAGTAAGAAAAAAAAATCCAAATATAGAACCTTATTCAATGACAACTTCGTTGCATTTCTGGAATTATAAAAAACAGTACTTTAATTTTCTAACTTAGCATAATATAAATATTGAATTTTCTAACTTAGCATAATAAAATTTCACTATAAATCAATTGATATAAAAATAGCAAAATAACACCCTCATCTTCTGATTTTGAAACCAAAAAAATAGAACAACATTTAGCATTTTAGAGGGGGAAAAAGAAGAAGAAAAATTCTTTTTTGGACTCCATTAAAAATGCATTTTGGGGGGGAAAAAAAAAAGGCATTTTGAATAGGAATATTTTGAAGCATGTGTAGTTAAAAAATAAGAAATTTTTTTATTTATGTGTAATATTATTTTATTGAAAAATATGTGATTTAAAACTAGAAATCGAAAGATGTAATTTTTTTAGAATGGAACTCAAATAAGGGCTAAGATTGCAAATGAACCAAATCAATTACAATATTCATTTAATTATTCTAAAAAAATTATTTTATTTTTTTAAATACTATTGACCTCGATTTTTGTACCTCCTACGTGGTCAACAGATCTCGAGTCACTTACTTCCATGCAAACTCATTTTCTATACACTTGGACCAATCGTTAATCATTCGTGGCCTTCGCTTGTGGTGGAGGATTAATCAACATAACGAAATATAGTAAGTGTATGACATCTTAAGGCGCAACCAAAAAATGTTAAGAGCACCAGAAATGTGCATGAATATATAGATGAAAGCAATTTTACAGTTTTGGAGTTAAAATTGCATTATCCTTGAGTTGGTGTGAGTTGTGGGCTTTTATAGTGGCTTCGATGACGAGACATAACAAAATAATACTATTCTAAAAATTTGTATTTGTGCTCATTTGTTAACTAGTTTGAAAACAAACAAATTGATCTTAAAAAAAAAAAAAAAAGAATGTACCTGCTTTGCTTATCTCTTTACCCGCCTTTCAAATACTATTTAGAGTAAACGGTCATTAACATTGATTTTAATATTTATTAGTTGGTCATCCAAATCACGTGATTTTGACCCAACAACCCATTAAAATGGTGGCTCCACCAATTTTACGTAATTTATGTGAAGTTCAGCCCTAAAACTTGTGTATATTATTATCCAGACATAGAGATAGCCTCTATTTGATGTAGCGAAAGCAAAAAAATAAATAAATAAAATTATTTTTTTAGAATGTTCAATTGAATAATGACATGTGTCGAAAGTGTAAATCATGATACACACCAAGCATGATTGGAATTTCTTTGACCCTAATAAATATTGGAATTTTGACGTTATTTTGAGAGATGTCTCGATTGTTTTTAAATAATCCTCAATGAAAGACAAGGTATGAATTAAGTTCAAATAGCAAAATCTAGAAATGAGAACCCTAATTTTTGAAATTTAATTGCCACTAGATGACGACGACGACAGCGAGACGATCGTCAAATGAGATTATAAAACATTAGTCCATTTATTGCAAAGAAGATTATAAGACATTGGTGAATTCGCTATTTTTTGTGATTTAATGTTGTAATTACAAGGAGTAAGCATTTTATAGTATATGGAACACAAGACAATTATCATCCTACTATGCGTACCAATATGAGGTATGTTACGTTTTGTTTCACAGGGCCCCAAATATCCTACGTAGTGAACAAAGGTAGGACCCCATACCGCACCAAAATATATTAACACGAGGCTGATCTAACCGAACCCCTTTCCATGGTCGAACCAATTTACTTGCCGACCTCACCAAATCATATTGACTCCCGTAGGAAGAACTGGTCCGAGAGTAGAGGCGAAGCCACAAAAGGAGCATATCCAGTCAAGTCCGAAGCTGCAAGCTAGGCATTATGGATGCTAAAGTGATATATTCATTTAAAGCTTATAATTGATTGATATCTAAGATAAGAGGCTTCAGCCACATGAATGAGGCCACGTGCCTCTTCATCCAACGACCCTCATTTATCTTTTTTTTTTTTTTTAGCATAAAAGCTCACACTTAGTGTCATTTGAAAGTAATACATGTTTATACTCTTAAAATATAACTTTGCTCGCTCTTTACTTTTACTATTGTTCCCCAAAGCCGACCTTTTTTTTTTTTCATATTGAAGGCTCACGTCTAGGTCTCTTCCATACTTATATATTTTTTCCAACTGACTTGATAGTTGGAGTGCGTGCGGCCAATTTCATCTCCATTGAAGGAAACCACATGTGATTGACGGTTTATCCAAGTGGGCATAACAAGGCTTACATGGACGTGAGAGGTACTAGGATCTGTTAGCCACGTTGGAGGTATATTTCTTGGGGTCAACAAGGTAAATTCGTCTTAAAGAGTGTAAAACTTGTGTCTCTATCAAAATTATTTTACCTAAGCATGTGAGTTTTTATTTAATATTTGGTTCATTAATTATATGAAATCATTCTCCCATTTTCGATCAATAAATTATTGTTTGTGTTACGCCTTTCTACATAAGGACCCCCACGTGGTCTCAACCATCTTACGTGGCAAGCGATTCGACGGTCCCACACCTAGTACACAAGCATGAGGTGAAGTTGAGCCGACCCTCAAGTGCGGACGACTCACTTTCCCCACGAAGCGAAGCTGGACCAACCCTATTACATGTGGACCTCATGGGAAGAGTTAGTCCAAGGTAAGGCGATGAAGAGAGTTTAAACAGATCTTGTATTATAAGATTGACAAGACAACTTACTGTCACCGTCGCCAACTTATTTGGTCAAGTCCAAAGCCGCAAGCTAGGCTTTAGGGATACAAAAGTGGTTTTAGCATTTAAAGTTGTAATTGATTGATGCATATGACAAGAAATGTCAGTCACTTGGTAAGGCAACGTACATTGTCATCCAACGGCTTTCATTGTCTTGTCCAAATAAAAAAGCTCACAGTTAGTGTCATCCAAAGGTAATATAAGTTTAGACTAAAAAAGCTATAATCTTGCTACCATATTTTTTACTTTTTTTTTTCAAAGTCAAACCCCTTTTTATATTGGAGGCTCACGTTTAAAGCTCTTCCACACTCCTATATCTATTTTTCCAATTAACTTGACCGTCAAAATGAGCGCGGCCAACTCCACCCCCTCCGGAGAAGTCCACGTGTGACTACGGTTTGTCCAAGTATGTAGGAATCAAACTTGCGTGGACGTGAGAGGCATTGAGATCTGTTGGCCACATCATTGGTACATTTTTTGGGGTCAACATTTTGTATAGTCCTTTTCTTTTGTGTTGACTTATTGAAAAGAAAGCATTTATGTGAGTATTGTGGTCCTCCTAACACTTATTGGGCTGGTGCTATTTGTGACATTTTAGATTGTTACTTATTATTGGGCCTTAGTTGCTTAGGTGTCATTTATCTATTGGTAGCTTTGGCTTGATCCGAATTGTGTTAGTTTGATTTAATTGTGACCATTGATGGAGATCAACGGCTGAGATTAAATCTTGGCTTAGATATTTTCTTGGCTTGACTTTGAGTTTTTATATTCACGTGGTTTTCCTTCCTTGAGAAGCTCTTACTCTCTCTCTCTCTATCTCTTTGTTTGGACTTTGTCTCTTCATTGGGTTTGTATTATTCTTTTTCTTCTTCCTTGGATACTCTCTAAGCCTGTTCTTGAGGAGGAATACATGTGCGTTGCTTAGACCTGAAATAGGGTTAAGTTATTTGTTTATGCTCAGAGGCTTAGGTTAAGGAGTTAGGGGTGATTTTTGGATGTTATTGGTAGATCCTTGGATCGATGATCCAAGCCAAGTGAGGAAGTATTCTGGCCAGTTCTTGTGCTCTCTCTCGACGGCGATTTACAGGGCATGAAAGATTGTTCCTGAGCCTGTGTCTTTCGGCCAGCAGAAGAGGGAAGAAGAACCATGAAAGGGAAGTAGCATTTTTGTTTTTCCACTTTCTATGATTCCTGTTTGTTATGCAAATGAATATTGTATGTTGTTTTGAACTACTGAACCTGGTAAATTCCTAACAATTTACTTTTTAAGTGAAATCTTTTGTAAGACCAACTTATTTCTTATCCACACTTTGCACATAGGATATCGAAAAATGTTTGCACTTGTGCCCTACATATAAATGAATTGATCTACACGTGTTTCACCTCAAATATACACACCCCACTGTCTCTCTAATTGTGTGCTGCTTTTCAATGGCTCTTGTACTTAAAATTGAGCTTTTCCTCGTCGCAATTATGATATTTGAGTCAGTTACAGATGCTAGGCATAGGTCTAATGAGAAAACAAATAGTTCCGGAGGTGCTAAGGATGTTGTGACTGAGCTGTCGGGCCAACCCAGTGTAAAATTTGAACATTATGCTGGTTATGTCACTGTAAATGAGAAAAATGGAAGAGCTCTCTTTTACTGGTTTTTTGAAGCCACAACTCACCCAAATAAGAAACCTTTGGTGCTATGGCTCAATGGAGGTAAAAGTATATTTCCAACTTGATCACCAGACTTAATTTTGAATTTCATTTAGTTAAATCATTCTGTTATAGACATTTGATTGTGCTAACGGATTTGCTCACGTGTCAGACAAAATGATATTCAGCATAAAATCCAACAAAGATTAATTATTAAAAAAATAATCAATATAATGTTTAGGTGCTTGGTTGAACCAGTACCTAATGGTATATTAGAAGTAACATTATCATGCCCCCGTTTGGGACCAATTTTTTACCTCATTTTAATGAAAATTCCAACCGATAAATGTAGCAGCAGCCACAACTTTTGACTGCACCATCTCATAGTGGGACCCATGAGTTGGAAGAAAACGGTTAAAAAATTAGGGGTCGTTCTCTTTGTGTTTCAGTTTTGTGTTTTGAGTTTTAAATTCATTTTGAGTTTTGTGTTTTGGGGGTGTATTTTGAGATTGTTAAAAATGTGTTCTTTTTTACATTTTCAAAAATTGTTTTTGNTTTTTCTACAAAAAATATTTTTAAAATTTTTCTTAGGGGATGTGGTTTTTATTTTTCATGTAATTGTCTCTCCCATCTATCTTCTTTATTATTTACCCATTAATAAAAAATGAACGAATATAATATTTTCTATATTGAAAATCAAATCAATCAAACATATTTAGCCTTATTTGGGATCAATTTTTTTACCCCATTTTAATGAAAATTCCAACTGTTATATGTAGTACCAGCCGCAACTTTTGACTACACCATCTCACAGTGGGACTCATGTGTTGAAAAAAAGGGTCAAAAATTAATTATTGTGTTCAAATAATGAGAAACAAACGGGATGTATATGTAGTTTTCAATTTTGATGCATATTTTAGAAAACATAATTAAAATATAATTTAATAGCTTTTATACTATCTTTTTATATATCTAAAATAGAGTCTTTTGAAACCCTATATAAAAGGGTTTATTAGGTGTAATTCGGGCAAGCTTTGATACATAAAATAAACAGAATTATCTTCCCCCTCAATTATTCTCTCTTTCCCCCTTTCTTTCTCTTCTTTTCTCTCTCCTTTCCCTTCTATAATTGTTCCATAGCATCATCATTTGTCCTTTCTAGGGTTTAGGGGTCTAAAACCTAGTAAGCTCAATCGGGATATATTTATACAATAATGATATTTGTACAAAGGAGGGCAACAAAATTGGTCGACAAAATTCCAAATGTCCCATTTATAAGTATAGCATAACTCATATTTACAACGTATTTGACATTTTGTTTTATAACATGTATTGTTGTACTGGACCAATCAAGTTTTTGTCACGTGAGGCTCACTTTCATATTACCAAGGTCATAAAAAATGTTTGAAACAGAATGATGATTCGATAGACAACATTAATAATTAATTATGAATAATTTCTATGAAATAGATTATGCTTTCCCATTTCTTATTATTTATAAATGGACACATTACTTTTTTTCCTTCTTTTTCAACTCACCCCTAGTGTATTTTTATCCTACTGCATCAATTTTTTGGTGACAAGATGATGTTTGTTTGATCAGGCTCGGTTTGTTCTTCTGTGGGATATGGTGCAACACGAGATTGGACCTTTCTAGTGGACATAGATGGACGTGGATTAACGTTTAATTCTTACTCATGGAACACTGATATAATATTTTAGACGAGATGTTTCAAGATACAACTTCAGATAAATAAATTTGTCCACAAGCATATGCATGCAGATCTATTGAAAAAATTATCGGTGAGCAGAAACTATTATATGATAAGCAGTTTTGCTATATGTACATTAAGTTTGACAATTTGGTTGACATTGTTTGATGGGGCAAGCATAAGACCATTGATTTCAACGGCACTTACTTAAATCTTTGGCCAGATTTCTTATACATAAGAGGATATCAAATAAACGCCCGTTTGGCCCCATCATTGCACGTTATAACAAGAGAAATGATAATTTTTTAGAGAACGTGTGATTGAAAAAGAAGGAAAAGTTTTCAAGTTTACCTGTAATATTATTTTATTGAAAAATATGATATTGATAAAAAAAAGGAAAAAAATAAATTATAATTTAATGGACGGCAGACGGGAGCTTAATGTTCAAGTATATTAATTCATATAATAAGCAAGTTGGAAGTCTTGTCTACAAATATAACATATAATAAGCTGTCATTGGTACTGAATACTTTTGAAGTATTGTTTTTCGTGTGATGGTGCAGAAGCCAACTTATTGTTCATTGAATCTCCAATTGGCGTTGGATATTCATACTCAAACACAAGTGGCGATTACGATATTCTGGGAAATGACTTTGCCGGTGAGTTGTACAATAACACTCAGAAATGGCATGCAGGCAAACTCTTGAAAATTGTATATATAAAGTCTCTCAGAAAATAAGAATCCAACCTTTATGTGAGGGACATTTAAAGACTAAATTGTAAAAAGACCCTGTTTGATTATGATAAAAATCAAATTTTTAGTAGGTTTTGATAAAATTTGATGAAATGTGCGATAAAAACGTTGATAAAAGTTGTGAGTCTCATGAAAAGTGTGATCGAAAAAATTGGGATCAAATAGGGGCTAAATAAACATATTGCATCTTTTCTAACTTTAGACAAGGTGGGTTATGGTCTATGTTGGAATATTTGCCTGCAGCCAACGATGCATATGTATTCCTGCACAGAGGTGCGGATCCAAGATATTAAGTCAGATAGGGACGGTCGCTGATAGCCGCAATATATAAATACACTAAAACATGAAAATGTCATTTACATTTGAAAATTTAATCCAATACAATATAAAATAATAATAATAAATACATTTTCAATCATACATATATGATCAAGTTTTAATTTTTTTAAGAATTCAAACAAAAAGGTTTATACGTAAAGTATGATTAAATGGTAAAGACAAGCTATGAGTTTAGGCTAAGGTTATGCAAAATTTTGAAAATAATGATTTTTAAAACTAAAACTATTTTTCAACTCAAAAGAGAGTATTTTTCGAACTTTAAAAAAAATAAAGAACAACACTTAAATTGTCTAAATTTGAATTTTATAAAATAAATTAATAAAACCCAACAATAAAATACATATATCATAGAGTGATAATTTGAGTTGATAAATTTTTTAAAGAATTATTTCGAAAACGAAAACATAATTGTTTAGTTATTATTTATTAATGAAAAATTAAACAAAAAGTAGAAAAGCAAAGAATTGAAACCCAAACCTCTAGTGCACAAAATGGCCCCTTTACCATATGAGCTACCATTCTTTTTATTGAAAATTGGTACAATTATTAATTAATATTTAGTCATTATTTACCGTGTTTAAAAACTAAAAGAGAAAATGATGTTGAAGGGAATTGAACCCAAATATCTCACACGAAAAGGTATGCTCTCTTCCAAATGATCTACAAAGCTTTTCAATGAAAGTTATTTAATTTTTTTTCCAAATGGATTCAGCACAGGCAACCGCGCCGCCTCACCAGGTGCGGATTCGTCTCTGCCTGCACAAGTGGTTCCTCAAGTTTCCATCATACAGGATGCGGAAATTTTATATTACAGGGGAGAGCTATGCAGGAATATTATCTTAAATGTATGCAAGGTTGTATTGCCTTGAACAATTTGCCCTACATCTTGTAAATTCCATGCATTCTCGTATACTCTTGACGTGTTCAATTGGTCAGGGAAGTATGTTCTTGAGCTGGCTGAACTCATTCATGACAAGAACTGTAAAGATGGCACAATGATGCTATTGATCTTGTTGATTGGAATTGTTGACCAGTTGACTGATTTATTGGTTTGATTTTGGTGCAAAGTCATATTTTAAATTGGAAAGCCGTGTTTCTACCTAAAATGAATGGATGCTCTAGATGTCGCCCAATGTCAGCCCCACAATTGTTGGATGGAGATCTTTGGGTGACTGATTTATATACCATTCTAGGTTTGGAACTGCACAACTCTGATATTTTTCTCTTCTCTCTACGCTGTTTAAGTTTTTACCTCACCCTCTCTCTGCAAATCAAAACTCTTTTGATTGTTACTCTCTCAAATATTGTAATCTTGAGTGATTTTTATTTGATTAGAGTGTTGTGTTTTTGTGTGAACGATTGATTGTAGAGTGAAGGATGAGATACTATGATCTTTAGTGGTTATTGTCTAAGTGTCTAAATCTGGTAATTCTTGCCTTGGTAGTGTTCCATTTGAACGGTGATTGTTTCAGTGACTGAAGCACTGGTGTATTTTGAGTTATTGCTTTAGGGCAACGTTTAATGAAGTTTCTCTTTTCTTTACTGTCTTTGTTCATTTTATTCGTATATATTTTGTTGATATTGAGCTAATCTTGTTGAACCTCCTCTTGACAAGAACGAAGATCCCTCCTTATTCATAGACCTTAAAAGCATTTTGGTATGATTCTCTTCCCATTTAAGGTTATGTGATCATTTTCAAAATTATGTAAACAAGTCCATTTGTTTTGTCAAAAATATGGTGCACCCTTACAACTTTTTCTCCTTACTCACTGCCCCACCCCCCTTAAATTTTCTGTTAATGGTAAAAGTCCCATGTCGCTCAAATGTGGAATAAGTAATCGACATATAACCGAAAAATCCCATGTCCCTCAGACATGAAATCAATAATGAACATACAAGTATTTGGATTGTTCGTCTTAAGAAGGTTGACCTTAAACTTTAAGACAACCCAAGACTCGGATTTAAACAAAAGAATTTCGTAGTTGTATCATAATAATGTCAAATAAGATATTACGCAAAGGGCTAATGAATAAGTTTATTGTAGCTGGGCAATCCCGAAACACATGATGCTGAGGATTGGAAGGGAATAGTTGATTATGCATGGAGCCACGCTGTAGTTTCTGATGAAACCCACAAAACAATCAAAGAATCCTGCGACTTTTACAGCGAAAATCCGTGGAGCAATAAAGATTGTGATCAGGCCGTGACCGAAATGGATCGAAATTATGATGAAATGGATAAATATAGCCTTTATACATCAGTCTGCATTCCGTCTAATGAAGAAAATAAGACACTCAGGAGCTCATTTAAAGGTAATGGAAAATATATTATTTAAACCTCATAATTTTTAAGTTTTCGACCTATGATATTTGTTGTAGGTTGGTCTCTCACTTTTAATTTAGTACATTTAAATTCTCATCATTTTTGAAAGATCGAGGATTTAGATGTGCAGAATAAAAGGCCGGGACAAGCTTGGTAGAAATGTCATAAATTGGAGATGCTGCTGAAATTTTACAAGTATGATTGGGAGTTTTGATTTCAAGAAATTATTATTATTATTATTTATTTTTATTTTTTCTTTTAAAGATGCCAAAGGTCATTTCTGGTTATGATCCATGCCTGGACGACTATGCAAGGTCGTATTACAATCGACATGATGTTCAAAAGGCCCTTCACGTTGGTGATGGAACCAGCCTCACGAACTGGACCATATGCAAGTAGGTGATTTCTCTTGTTTTTTGTGATAGTCGTGATGAAAGTGAATTCGTATAATCAACTTTGAATTTACTTTCAACTCTAGAAGATTTAAAAAATTCAACGCGTCCCTTATCTAATAATAAGGTGTTTAGATGGAATTATTTTCAACATTGTTTCAGAGTTAACAACCTTCCAAAAGTTTGTGATTGTTCATCATTATTCATCCTTTTCAATATTCGATGCTGTAAGGATTACACGACACTATTAGTAACAACAAACAACTGATAAAAGTTTAAATGTGCAGAAATAAACGAAATAACAGTAAAGAACACAAGAGATTTTCGCCCTAAGGCAAGAGGTTCGGATTAAATCCTAATTCCCTTTTGAGCTTCCACCAACGGGAAGAAATCACTATTAAAACCAAGGATCAAAGTCCATTCAACGATTACACCAAGGCACTCAGATGAAATCACTCAAGATTTCTTCAACATAAGGAAACCCTCAAACGACCGAATACTGAATCCACTCAAGGATACAAGTTAGCCTCTCTACAAGTCACTCAAGAGATGTAAACGACTACACTACACTCGATTTACATGAGACTCAATTTCAGAGATCAAGAGACGAAGAAACGGCGTAAGAAGAAAGAAGAGAGTTCCAGAGCAGATCTCACACTAAAATGAAAAGCCAAAACCGTCAGAAAAAATATCTCAACCCTAGAGTATAAGGAAGTCTCCAGAAGGTCACCATCCAACGGTTATTGGGGCGACACTTGGCTACTTCTCCACCATTCGATCTGGGCAAAATATATTCAACAGCCAAGGCTTCATTTAATTACCGGAGTCCACCAATTAAGCTGATGACCCAGCCCAATTCATCACGCACTGGATTCAGCCCATTACAATAATAGTGGCCCACATCATTGTGCCAATCTCTACAGATGCAGCACGACAATCTATTATAGCTGGACCGGTAGAAGGGTGTCGGTTCTTCCCATATACAAGAAGCTCATTGGGGCAGGACTTAGAATATGGGTCTACAGGTAGATAGATATGCATTGTGTTAAATTAATTTTTGATCTTGTATACATGAAGATCCACAGCCACTAAAAGATTACTCGGGCTCATACTTCGTCACCAATCATTTTATGAAAAATTGTTGAAGTCTTGTACGGGAAATGGCGTGTTTAAGATTCATTTAAACAAATGCTTGTGTCTCAAATTGTGCTCAATCTTATAATATTTCATTTTTTGTATTATGGCAGCGGGGACACTGATGGTAGAGTTCCTTTTATGTCGACAATATATAGTTTAAAATCCTTGGGGCTGCCCATCACAAGGGCGTGGAGACCTTGGTACCATCATAAACAGGTAATAAATTGTACCAAGTAAAAACGGTTCAATTAGGGAACAAATAGAATGATCTTAGAGCAAGTTTGGTTAGCTTAAAGGCAGCTTATTAGCTGTATTTTTTGGCAATAATGGGAGAGAGAGCAGAGATGTGTGTTAGGTAGGGGGTGGGGGTGCTAATCATTCCTCAGCTCTTAATGTAGGTAAAACTCAAAAAGGTTAATGTTTTCAAATAGAAAATTTTGTTATCAAATAAATTAGACATGATGTTTATTATATTGAATTTTTTATTAAATTCGTTTTTAACTTGTATCGTTATCGAACATATTTTCGTGAGGGTACATAACAATATAATAAATATTTGACGTGTTTTGTCATTATTTTATAATTAGAGTTTAAACTTTAAAGACTAGCTTCCTACTCACGTGATATGATGACACCATTTTTCCTATATTTTCGAATAAAACCTTCTTGCCATTTTTCACGTCTCCTTTTTTTTTTTTTTGGAAATAACCTTTTCACGTAACGTGTTACGTTTTTCCAAGTGCATCCTCTACATCAGTAACATTGCTGACTGAAACATATTTGATTTGTACTAGGTTGCTGGGTGGCTTCAAGAGTATGAAGGGCTTACATTTGCAACATTTAGAGGAGCAGGTCATGCAGTCCCCTTATTTAAAAGAAGTGAGTCCCTTGCATTCTTGGCATCATTTCTCGGCGGGGAATCTCTATCTTTTCAGCGGACTTAAATTCAGGGCTTTTATCAGAAAATTCTCGAAGAAATTAATGTTTTTAATCTTCTAATAATTCATGTAATTGTTAAATGTCACGTAGAAGAAAAGAGACATAGTAGAGCGGGATGGTATTAATATATTGAGGCCATTTCTCAATTCTGTATACTTCTTGTTAGAAACAGGGCCAAATAATAAACACGAAGAAAATATGAGCAATATGAAAATAATTAATCATAAAAAAAAGCAACATATTACAAATAAAACAATTTGAATTGACTTTGACAAGGATCTTGAATTTTGAGAATATATTCATGAAAGAATAATGAATGCGTTAGAAAGAAAGAAATTAAATAAAATTAGAGCTAATTATAATAATTTTTCTTCTTCTTCAAGAAGTATTTCTCCTTTTCTACTTCAAGCAAGTTCTTGATGACTGCATCTGAAGCACTATCCAGAAATTCCGGCCAATCCCTACACTCACATAATCAAATTGCAGCGTAAATTAGAATTTAATCCAAAAATATTCATAAAAACTCAATATTAGATTCTTATGGCATCTCTACGTGTGTTATTAGACGATAGTCGACAGTATTAAGAAAATTATATACTATCATAAAATGATAACTTACCCACTCAATGTATCGAATGTTAGTCCAACTGTGTACTTTGCCTCTTCAAGAGCCAATTGAAACCTGTCCAAATCCTTAGTTGGACAAATCCCATCATCTTTAACCCGAAGTTCAGAAGGTTTTACATCACAAAAAATTGGTATAACCTTTTTTTTGCACTCCATCATAAGAGCCAACTCATGCAGACAAAAATAAGAGTCACAGTATTGGGGAGAAAAAACAGCAACCCCAACCTTACATTTATGTATTGCGATGCCAATATTATCGAACAATTTGTCCCCAGGTTTCATGTTTTTGCAGTCCAAGAAAGGCCTGAACCCGAGCCGCCTGAGGTGATCGTTAAGCAGCCCGGCAACATTCCTTTTCGTGTCGATTCCTCTGTGGTTGATGAACACATCACACGGTGGCTGTTGATGAAGTTTTGTTTTGATATGAGTTTGGTTGCGAAGGATCTGATTGCACACGTATCGAGCTGTGGGAGATCTTTGCATGTCTTTCTGATAAGGATGCTTTCTTAATTTGTTGGGTTCGAATAGTTTAAGGTAGGAGGACCTTTGCTCCGCTACATGAAGTATTTATACGGTGAGATTTGCAAAGATTTAGACCAGTTTATATTACATTTTTGAATAGATTGAAGTTTGTCCCCGATGAACGTTGGACTCTAGGATCATACCTGGTATTTGTTTTGAAAAGACAGAGGAAAAGCATGAAACGGTTTGAATGATTTGACTCTCGTATTAACTAGTGTTCAATCCTTCCAACACGTTTATTATTAATTACTTTTATATTTACATATGCATTTGCACCTTAGATTGGGGTTTTTTTCTCTTTAATACTGTTTAACCGTGATCTATCCAATCATCCTCACTAAATATATGGATTATATTTATTTTACATCTTAGGAATGATCTTTCCGGCTGTGATGCAATATGTTGATTTCAATTTCAATACGAACAGTAATTTAATATATTCGACTATATCGAAATAAATAAAATGTTTTTATTTCTAAGACTAAACAAAAAGATCCACTATGTTTTTTTGTTGTTTCTTTATTCAAGAAACTATTTTTGGGTTTTTAAGAAATACAAGAGAATGGATAAAAATTTAAGTTCAAGAAAAGCTAACTACTTCGGACATAGTTAATTCGCATATAATTTCCCCTTTTCACAAGTCTAGCCTCTCTTTTTTGCGAAAAGCGACATAGGAGGGTATTGGATTATTGTAATAGTCGAGAGCTAACTACTTTAGATCAATAATGAATTAAACACGAAAGTAAAAGAATAAGTGTCGATTCTAAATTTATTGAAAATAAGGCATATATTGTAATCATTTTTTGTTGTAGGGGGGTCAAACTGGCAATTGATTCAATGGTTTTCTTTTGTTTTCTTCTATATAAATTTATTTCTTTCCATTTCTAATTGGATTTGTTATTTGACCATTCCAAACACACAGCAAACTGTGTGTTTGCGTTTGCCCAAATAAATAATATTCATCAAAATCAAGTTAGATCTTTTATTCTTTGAAGTACTATTTTGACATTGACTTTTTGAAAAATTGAATTCAGCAGAAGAGTCAAAGTCTCGTTCAGTCTTACAATAGATCGGAACTTTTTACTTTGATTAATTGATCGAATAATGAATTAAAGTATGCGAATCTTGGTTTGAATAATGACACTCTTACACCTTTTCTGAATTGCGACTTTGATTATGACAGCATTTATAAACCACTGCCTTTCAATTCCCGTTTTAATAATTCAATTATCCAAATATAAGTCATTTTCTGAAAATAACTTATTAATTTCAACCATATAAGGGTTTTATATACTCAACGTGTAATTTTAATGAATAGAAGGTTATCACCTCGACTCTTAGCTCCGACTCTAGCCTTACTTTGTTTTATTCTTTTTGAGTATTGTCGCTTGAATAAAGACATTCGATTAATCCGACTTTTACAAATTCTCACCACATGCCCTTTGCCATTTTTGTTGTTGCTTTAATTTGTTTTCGTATCTATTATCTAATATGTTTTATTTTTCTTTATTATTGTTACAATTCTTTAGTTATTCATTTCACCTTTTCTTGCTGGTTTCAGTTTGTAAATATGTAACTGGTTAAATGTAAATTAAGTATGAAAGTTTTAAATTATCGAATATTTAGGTTCAACGTGCAGAATTATACAATTAAAAGTAACAAATCACTTTTTAATTGTTTCTAGATGGTTGGATCAAACAAATCAATTTATCTTAAATTTAAATATCACAATCAATAATTAAATCAGTAAAGAACACCAAAAATGATCAAGGAGAAATTCCAATTGGGTAAAGCCTCATAGCACTTTGCCAGTCAGCAATCAACTATAAATCGAAGCAAACTTATAGTACGGTCCAAACTCGTCTACCCCGTAGAATTTTTGACCTCAATTCTTGCAGTCTCCATTGATCCTACTAGAGGTGCACTCCTTCAAAACAAATCTCGACTCCTGATTTATACTGTGTGCTCCTAACGTCAGATTTCGATTTTTGGTATCTCACATTAGTCCTCTTAAATTTGTGCTTCTGCAATAATTCCTGATCAGTGATATCGATTTATCTCCGATGAATTAGATGGTTTGGCGTTTGATCAAAAGATTTTGTGTGTTTTAATCTTGTAATTTTATATAAAACAATATGGTTTGATCAACAAAATATATATTGGAAGAACTTATGGATCAAGTAATATGTGGTGGTTGAATGTTGGAATCAAAGAATATTTTAAAAACTTTGCTACTTGTACATAATTTTGTACAACCTTGTTGACTTGTCAATGCCACTTGTCAATTTTGTCAAAAAGGTTGTACAATAATTATGTGCAAGCAGAATGATTGATATTTTAAATCATCAAATATATAATCTCTATGGAATAAATATAATTCAACACACTTTTGAATTTTCATAGGATAATATATATATAGGGGAAAGTGTTTGAGATGAAGTAAAATAGAATCCTAGACCTCGATCCGTCGCTCGACCGAAGGCCAGCAACATCTAAGCAATTTTCAATATTTTTATCATAACTTTCTCTCCTGATATTCGATTGAAGCGATTCAAAATGCGTTGAAAAGTTAACTCAGATGGATACAATTCTTCTAGAATTAGCCTTATCCAAATTCAAATTTTTTATATGTGAAAAATGAGTTGCAAGTTGCTATTGAAAATTTGGAGCATAACTTGTACGGCTCTTTGACACTCTTTGGACTTCTAAATACATTCGATCATATGTGATCTTTTTGAACTCTTTCAAGGACTATACTACCAACCCAACTCTTTTGGCTTTAATTATGATTCAATAACTTCTATTTTGACTTTGATTACAGCTCGATAAATTCATAATACAATTCAACTAGGACTTGATTTTAATTAAGAAAATTGTCAATTACAAATTTAGAAATTGTCAATTATAACTTGAACTTAACAAAGTAGATCGAGCTAATTTTTTGGAGTGACTCATGATCGTTAATTAATGGATATATCAGTGGCGACTCTATGATTAGATGATTTTGTGCCGTCGTACCACCTGAACACTTTTAGAGCCTAACGTGGATGGGAACCCAAATGATTCATCATAACAAAAATTAAAACAAATAATTCAATTCGTTGAAGTTTAAGCCAACATCTGAATTTCAAGATTAATTCTCTCAAATAAACCATTATTTTATAGAAGCGTGATCAGGACAATATATATCGTGGATGAATTGAAAAGGAATAATTGGATTTGAGCTATTCATTTCATGCCTTCCAAACTAATAATTACATCTTACTTTCCTATACACGCATATTAATTTTCGCACTTAAATACCGTGAACAAAGGCAGAAAATAACAAATTTGTCACTTTCCATTTTAGAACCCTTCTTTCACGAATATCCAATCATCCTGATTTAACATTATCTGCCTGTTTGAGCCCCAATTTTTTAATAAATACATTTTGAAAGATGAAGAATGTTTGGTTAAAAAATAAAGTAAAATTTTGATTTGTGTCTAATATTATTTTATTGAAAAATGTGTAGTTGAAAAGAAAAAAATATTTTGAAAAATCAAAGAAAGGCTATATTAGAAGTTTCCCTCTCATTTCTTTTAACTAAAATGAAGATAACGATATATAGAGATAACATATACACAACCTTTAGTAGAGAAATAATATTACTTGTACATAATGAATTACGTGATGATTTACATAAACATGATATAGTTGGATATGATTGGATCAGAGTCTCTTTAACCAAAAAAAGAATTCTCCTTTTTTTGAAATCTCATCTGTATGTAAATCATTATATACATATAGCACAACCGTTAATAGAAATGATTCATACTTAGCCATTGTATTAGATTTTTCAAAATACTTGTTTTTATTTAGTTTTTATGATTTGGGAATGAAAACTATACATGGAATGCTAATACAATCATGCTATATACATTATATACATTATTTTTTGTATTATTTTTGATATTATACTACGTGGCAACAGATTATTACACAATTTTAAAGAAAAAAAAACAAACACACTTTCTTGTCCATAATTTTTTGAACTCCAACGAAAGATACACAATAACGACAACTAAACAATGTTGACTTAGTATTATTCACGCTAATGAGTAAGAAATTCAGACTCAAAGTGAAATACGTGGCATTTGACTTGGTTTTAAGATGGAAAAAAAAACTACGTATTCTCTCTCTCTAGAAGTGTACTGGTCATATGAGAATTCATAGGAAACGTCCTTCAAGTGGTCTCTTAGGAGACAGGATGTGCCTACTTTTCGTGGCCCATTTTGTACTGAAAATTAGGTTTTTTGGTCAGCATAAAAAATATTAAAAAATCCAACCAAGAAATTGTTTTGTAAATGCTATTCATCTGAAATTTTTGACGAATTCAGACAGAGGCAGCCGCCGGGCGTTCACGAACCATAAACTTTTCTGGAGAGTCCTTTCTTCATTTTTGTAATTGTAAAATTTTATTTACTTTGACGTCAAAACGTAATAAGGTAAAATAAAGAAAACAAAAATTCTTAACACGAGCTTACTCAAAATTATTAATGTAATGTGACAAAGACTGTTGGATTATATACATTTGGATCCAACACCAATTTCATTGCTCAACCTTTTAACTTTTGTAGCATCTATATTTGCAAAAAATAAAAACTTTTAATTTGACTGTTAATAGAGTCACGTGATGACGTGAAGAGTAGTTTCAAAATCTAATTAATCCTCGTCTGCTCCCCTATCCCTCGTGTCTCGCTCTTCCAACCTTGTTGGTTTTGTCCATTCTTGGTCCATTTGGAGGTTTACCCACTTCTGATGACTTGACCTCTCTTCCCATCCTTAACACCCCGCCTAAGATGGTAGTTCAGTAGAGATTGCGAGAGGGGCAACGAAATATTTTGACTAATCAAGTCAAAGTTGACGATCTCCATCCTCTTGAAATTCAAGTTCGATAAAATTGAAAACTTGTTGTGGACTCAAAGTGCTACATGGAGCAAAGGTAGAAACACGAATAATATTTGGAAAAAAAAATCCAAAATTAAATTTTTATATCATAAAATGAACTACACCGATATTTGATGAAAAATAAATACATTAGAATTTTACTTATTACTACAGCTAAAACCAATTGTAATATTGGGAAATCCCAATCCTTATCTATTTTTAATTATGTCATAATTTCTCGAGATTAAACAAACATTGAAAATTCGGATTGTGAACATTTGAATTCTTGAAAATTAAATTCTTTGTCAACCAAGAAACCCTTAAAGCAAACATATGCCAGTAAAGGAACTAAAGTGCAATTTCTTAACAAAGAAAAAAAAACATTGACCACTTCACTTTCCAATTTGTAAGATTCAAAAAAAAGACTTATATTGTATCAAACTGTTTTAAATGTGACGTGATTATTTCTAATTGTAGACTTTGTGAAGCAATTTCCGAACTCCTTCCAACTCCAATCGAATAATTCATATTTTTAGACATATAAATCAGTGTTAGAGGAATTTTCTTATTCATTTCTGCTACAATACGCAAATTATGAAGAATCGCAAACATTTTTATGCATAGCATTATGAGCTCAGCCAATAGACAAGCCTAGCCCTCGACACGAATTCAAATTTAGCTAGAATGGTTGCGACAAAAAGTTACTCGACCCTATCGAGTTATAGAGCTAAAGTTGAGGATTATTGTCGACGATTTTTTTTTTCTTTTCACTCGTTTGAAGGGATTTTTGAAAAATATTTTAGAAATGTAATTCAATCGTTATCTTATCATTTTAGTGTTATTCCCTCAATTTCACAAAACTACTACCAAACAGATCCATTATATTATTGTTAGCTCTTGGACCGGCCCAAAATTAAAAGCTTTGTTAGTTTTTTTTTTTTTTTTGGCAACTTACAAAAATATCCTAAAATTTAGACGTCTTTTGAAAAATTATATGAAAAATATTTTGGAAATAAAATATATTGTGTAAAATTGTGTCACTTTTTTTAAAAAAAAAAGTGGCACAATGTTACTTTTTAAATTTAATGCCATTTTTTTATTTAAAAAAAAGTGATACAATGTCACTTTTTAAAGTTAAGTGTCACTTTTTATTAAAAAATTATTTTTTTCACTTAAAAAAGTGACACAAATGTTAAGTGATAGAAAAATAACATAAATTTAAAAAAAAATGACAGAAATTAAAAAAAAAGTAACAAAATTTTTTAAAAAGTGACAAATATTCAAAAAAGTGACAAATTTTTTTTTAAAAAAAGTGACAAACGCCAATGGAAACATTGGAATCGGTTCAATAGTGTAAAAAAAAAAGTGACACTACAACGTCCATTCTCTTTCTCCGTTCACCCTAAACATCTTTAAGTTTCAAGCGTCTTTAAATCAATTATTCACCATCGTCATTTACCAACTCAATCGACGACACAACTGCTATTCTTCCGCTTTCTCCATCGCCACCACTATTACTACTAGCAGACCAAAGTTTAAGCACAAAAAACCATATGCATAAAACAGAAGAAAAATGAACTCAAATACGAATACATTCAAAAAAATGACAAATTAAAAAAGGGGACAACCACTTAAAAAATATAACAAAACACTAATCAAAACCTTAAATTTTATTATTTTATACAACTTCTACCACTCCACCACCACTCCAATATCCAAGGATCTGAAACTATTTGTCTCCTTTCTCTAATACCCACCAAAAATTAAGAAAACTCTGCTAGAATTGAAACTTCTAGGCCCTTTTGGGCTTTAGCCACCAAAGTATTAATTCTTAGAACTCTTCGTATACTCTCTGCAATGCATAAAAATTGTGTAAGAATGAATTTTATTCCACTAAATTCACCAAATATAGCTGAAGAAAGGAATTCATCTAATTTACCTTCATGGCCCTACAATCCTTCACGAAAGTAGGCTAAGCCTTACCTTTTAAGTAGTCAATTTTCTCAGAGAAGAACTTTGTAGCCCGAAGCTCAATGCTTTATTTTTGGCAAAATGGCATCCACCTCCTCGCAAATTCAGCGTTTTAGCCAATGCATCAAATAGAAGCATCGAGGCTCCATCATCTGACACATAGCCACTTTTTTAACTGGATAATCTACAACCAAGATTGAAAGGACCGTGTTTGCAGTAATAATCATAACCTAGAATTGAATCACTTTTAGAAATCACAGAAAAAGCTAGAAATTGAGAAAGGGACACATCTGAAAGATGAGTAGCCATCGGTCCGATGATGGGTTGTTTTAGAGGTGGTTGGTGAGTTTGGTGGTGCAGTGGTTACAGATGGCAGTGTGGGTGGTCGGTGACAAAGTTAGGGCATTATGGAATATTGGGGATTTTGGAGGTTTTTGTCGTATGAATTACAGGATGAAGAACTTATGGGCGGCAAGAATTAGTTTTCATTGTATTAATCAATGTGGTAATTACATAAAATCAGGTGTTTAAAATTGGTTTTTAAAAATTAAGTCTAAAATTTATTTATTCAAAAATAAGGTACTATATTAAAAACCTAATTGATAACATAATTTATCTCTCTACTCCATTTCTCTCTCTCGT
>CAIGRB010073675.1:33491-48777 GCA_903798255.1 Fraxinus quadrangulata | reverse complement strand
TAACACCCAGTCCAGAGGCCAAGAGAACATTAACCATTTACCATAACCTAAATAATGTCTCACTTTCACATAAAATCTAATGCATTGGAATCTAATCAAGACCCACCACCCAGCTTTGCGACTTCTCTGTCTAAATTAATGGGTAAAACTTCAACCAAAATCATGATCGACCAAAACTGCTCAAGCCATTTCTAGACTTGTGTGTACTCGTAACTGAAGTACAATGGTTTTGATCAAAATACCTGTGTCTTCCGATAATTTTGTTTCTGCCCAATCAGGATAATTTTCTCAAAGTGAGATTTTAGGGTATCTTCTTCCACTGGCCCCTGCAAACACTGAAACAGTTGTCTGGCACTTCCCTGTGTTACATGCACCAGTAAAAGCCAATAAAAACAGTTAATCACCACAATGGTAACAAGATAATATCTCTGTCTAGGATGGTAGTGTAGTATATAATTAATAAATGATTGGACCAAATACATGGTAAAAATCACATAAATCAGAAAAAGGAAAATTATACCTTGGGAATGCCAGGTAACGTAGAAGGATACGGTTGTGAAGACCCAGAATCTTCGGCACTATCTGCCCCATCACCAGAAGTCCCATCCATCAAAATCTTATGGCGTTCCTTGCATTCATTAGGTTTGCGGAATATGCACTACATACAATACAATAAAAAGTAACATGATAAGCATCCTAAAACTAAATTTCAAGGAATGGAAAACTTCCTCAAAGATGGATCAAAATTATAAAATAATTCAATCAATAGAGATGTATGTAACACAAGATTATTTTGTTCTTACCTTAAATTGCAAAGTGCTGTTGACAGCGTCACTTACAAGCTCCCAATTTGGACCCATATCATGTACCAGGACAATAAGTGCCTAAAAAAGTAATATCAGCGTATTCACAGGGGCATACCTCTACCCACATGGGTAAATATGCGTGATTATGTAATGTATGTGTGTGCACGTGTAAGCGGATATACATGTAAATGCGTAAGCCAACCTGGTCCTCAAACAGTGACCATGGACTTCCTGAACCCATATGTCCAGCAGGAATCTATAAGGAATTCACAACATTCAACTTTGGAGATACTAATCAAAGAAGGTTCAAAAGCACAATGAGGACTGTGCATCTGCATATGAGTACCTTCAATGCTTGTGCCTTCCTACTACCCCGATCACGTCCACCAAGCATTTTAATGAACTTATTTGGATTCGGCATATTGCTCATTTGGGAGGCTACTGGTGAGGGAACAGACCCACCAATTGGCGTGATATTATCAAAAGAATTATCCAGCAACTGCCGTGTAATCTTCGGCTTCTTCATTATATGTCGACCAAATAAACCTTCACATAAGATATATAAGTACTTAAGGCAGCAAGAATGTAAACATCAGTTATAAGTACCACTTCTGACTTGAGGAACACCAAAGCTTTACCACTGCTGCCATTAGATTCAAGTTGATAACTCTCTGATCTCTTTCTCAAGTAATCCCTCTAAAAATGAAAAAGAGGCTTCAGAATTAAAGACCAATCTCTAAAAATTTACGTGAAATATGAAAATTTGAGTAGTTAATCAATAGAGTAAACCTTAACCAATTTAATTCGAATACAGAAAGGAAAGAAATACATTTTACCAGCATCTAAGTTTGTAAAAACAGAAGGCAACGGGTAGCGGTTAAAATAATGATATTATATTCAGTTTGCCAATATTAAGATGAAGCTACATATTATGTAAGTTACAAATGTCGAAGAATCATCTCACCAATTGTTTGACCACCTAAAGTAGGAACAAATTTTCAGCAGCAAATAGCATTGTGGACATTCGCTTGGAGAAGTTTTGCCTCTTCAGAGACATCTTATACTAAATTCATTTCGGATTTTTTAAGAGTAAAGCTTATTGCATAACAAGGCATTTGCAGGGCCTATCTAAACAAGATTCATATTATTATGCCAGGTCTTTGGAGTTGTCAGTCTACCTTGTGACTTCAGTTAATGTGGATAATGAATTATACAATGTGTGCACTTCCTTGCATTTTTTTATAAGTGTAAGTGGATTCATACTTGTGTAATCATAGTAGCTAAACCGAACTTGGTGTGCTTATCATACTAGTGATAAAGAGGCTACATGTATATCCCATTAATTAAAAGGAATTAAGGAAAACTGAGTCCCGCTCCATGACAACTTATATTAGTTGTTGAAACAATATTGAGAAAAATCACCGTAAGGTAGTTAATAGGACTAGACTGTTGGGTATAGGGTTACCTAAAAGCTTATTTTCTCTTGGAATCCTTGAAATGCTTGTTTTAGCACATTCACAATGCATTTGAATTTTTTTACTTTTTTTGGCAAACTAAACAGATGGCAGGCACAGTGCACTTTGGGTATTCTAGTTAGAAAATTAGAGGGCAGACAGAAAATATCCCTCTTTCCTTCTCTGTGGCACACATCTCTATTCCTCAATGCATGATCTCAGTGATGAAACAAGGAAATTCATGCATACTAAGCCATATCATTCATTTTTAACATAAATAAAACTAACTAAGCCAGCACCAAAACGAAGGTGCATGCAACAAGAGCACTACAAAATATTAACCAGAACACAGCAGAAATCAACCTGATCATTTTGGAAGTTGGAATCCATCTGCCATCTCTGTTCAAAAGCAGTATTCTGGCAAGAAAAAAAAAGTCAATAATGATGATATTATACATTTAAAATTAAATGCATCGAGATGGATACCAGATGCTTTGCTTTATTCTTCTTCTTAGGTCTTGCAGATGCATCTGCAGTGTCAAATGGAGATTGCTTTTCTAATTCACCCACTGATTCAACTTCTAAACTATTTGGAACAAGAGATCCACTATGCAAAGTACTCTGATCATCCTGGAATGAATTGGTATCACCACTTGAAGCATCTGTCTTGTTTGGCACCTGAACACATCCAGATATCCCAGGACTAAAAGGGCTGAAAACTCTCCTGGAAGCAGTCCGCACACGCTTTGTTGGAAATGACACGTTAAGACTGCTGCCTGGCCTTTTTCCAGTTAAAACAGATTGTTGCATCATGGCTTTATTATCCATGCAGTGCATAAGAGATGAGTCAGGACCTGCTTCATACAATCTTGAAACATATGCATTTGTTAAGTGTTTTCGCTTCGTTGGGACAAATCTTGATGACTTGCTATCTTCGAAGACCACCGAGATGCCATATTTGCTTGTTTCTCCTTCATCTTCTTCATAGGCATTAGCTTGAGATTCAAAGTCTGCAGTAATAAGGTATTGTCAAGACATGTTTGTTAGAAAGCAAGGTGGAAACAAACATCAGTTATGGCAACGCACCTGCTACAGCATCACATGCAGATGTTTCCACTTCCTCTTGCATGCTACTGCCAGTTTTCTGAGGAGCAATAGCATGAGAAAATCAACATCAGCTACCATAAAGTAAAGAATAAAATACGCAAGCTTTGGCTGCAATGTTAGCTACTAACTGGTAGTTAACACTACACAAAAAGAACAGGCTGCTGATATAATTTTTTAGTTTACTTCTCTCTTTTAATGTTCTTGGTTCTAATGGGTATGGCTTCAGCTTATTTCTGCAGTACAATAACATTATATCCATTTGATAAAACTATATACTGCAAATACGGCAAGATGAGTATCCCAGTCCAACAGCACACTAAACTTCAACACCACCATTATGTAGATTGTAGTGAAAAGAGGGTCTGCCAAAGACCACCTATTATCTTATCAAAATGGTTTACAATCGAGATTCAAGAAGCCATATCCATTTTCCCAGAATTTCTCTTCTCATTCTACAAAACTCCGTGTCTGAAGCTGATAAATTGGCTTAGCAGTTTGTTGTAGCACAGCTGTTAGCACTGTACACCATAAAAAAACCACTATCTTATAAGACAAATGTCAAGGAAAACAAATTCTTTATATTCCTTTCTGTGAAAGCTTCATTTTTTGGCCAGAGAACGTAAGTCATCCTGGGCAGCCAAGTTTGCTCCAGGGTCCAAAAGGTTTTGTAGAGCCGAGTGTTTTGCCCAATAAAAATAATTTTTTCAGGTCAAATTTGGCTGAAAATTTTCGAAAAATATCCACCTCTAAATTTTGTGATAATCTCTGAGAAGGCCATAACCAGTGAAGCACGAATACTCATCGGACACGGTGGTATACATGACCAACATGCCACATGGCGTGTAATTTTTTTTTAGGTTTAAATATTAGGAATATCCAACACTCAAAAGACAATCTACAAGTAAGTTAGTCCCTTAACAATAATAAAGCCATCTGACAAACATTACCATCCAACTGTCCTATAACTGGCATACGCCTGACAAGAGAAAAACTAAACTAGAAAACTGAAATAGTTGTTATGGATTAAACAAATAATCCATATTACCAAAGCAATTAATAACATGAAATAAGCAAAAAGCAAAGTAAGAATAACACATGATTTAAGGTGCTTCACAGAGCTACAACACCTGGTGCCGATACGAAAAGTGTACAGAATATTAGGCTCACAAAACAATAGGTCATGCTCCTTAAGGGGAAAAAAAGGCTTATGCTTCATCACTGGTGAACTTAATAGTTTTTACTCTTTTTGACAAATGTTATAACCTTATCCATCCGTAAAACCATGTTAGCTTTTTTCATTGGATATTCAACATGCTCTCTAATGTCATAGAACTTCACTATCAAGACCAACAAAGAATTGTGCTGGTTAGGATTTTGTACGAAGAAAGTCAGAAACGGTAAGGAGTCATTTACCTCTATTTCCACTATATAATGACGCAAGCAAAAAATTGAACCAGCAAATAGAATTACTAGTTTGGACAAGCACTTTGATCATGAAACAAATGAGGAATCTCCACAATGGAAAACACCTATACTGATGACATACTAGAAAGCACTATCTATTTCATGCAATTCTAAGCGCTAAATGTCATCGAACACTCAGCCAGAAAGAAAGATATAAACATTTATTGAGGCCATGTACAACTTCATATACAACGGCCCTCCATCATAAAGTGAATATTATACTCTTATTACCTTAATGATAATGAATGTTTGAATAAGCCATGCTCACTAAGCCTACTCTATTAAAAACCCTTAACAACAATGATTTTTGTCCATACAACGATTTATTCAATGGAACACTTGGCGACAAACAAACAGACAATAATAAAGATGGCACTGGTGATAACAATGTTAATGATGCAAGAAAACAGTAATTATGGCAGCCATATCGCTTAGAATGAGCACTGCATTTACCTCGCATTGAATCACATGAGATTCAATTGATCTTCTGTAGGTTTCTAAAGCCCCAGTGGGGACTGTATAGGAGAGTTTCTCCTGCAAATTAATAATTGAAAGGAAAACAAGTAAGCAAACCAAGCACAAATAATAGCTCCAACAACATAACATGGCAGAGAGGTGCATTCTTATAACACACTGAATCGTGTATTCATACCACCAAGGACATATAAGGAACATGATGGGATAATCAACATCAGTGGAGAGGAAGAGAGACTACAGTATTGAGTACATGTGCAATAAAACATGTAAATTCATACTTCTGTCAAATGATCCTTCCATGACATGTCCAAGAATCCCGTATCGGATATTCTATCTGGGGTCGCTGGAGCCTCAGCTTCGCTGTGAACGACATCTGAATTGTTATATTTCAGAAATCTCACTATATACGAGTGAATGCCAAGTGCAACATCCTTTTCAGTACATCGCTGCTCCAGTTCTTTGCTTGTGTCCTGCCACGCCACCAAAATGTCAAATATGATTAACTAGAACTCCAAAATCCCCCATCTCCCCCATTAAAGATGCATATATAGACCAATTATGATGTTAAGGAATTTATTCAATTTAACCTACAAACAGTCTAGGGCAAATATAAATAACCTCATTCGCAATATAAGAGAACATAGACACAAATTCCGCAGGTGAGCCCAGACAAAAACAAAAGAGAGATGAACACAAATAAGAAATTGATGTGAAACAAGTCATTGAACTCACACATTCTCAACTGCATTTGGTGAGAAACAAGAGGAAGAACTTCAAATTCAAACTCACGAACTGAAGTTTCTCTCAGCATGATACTTTAAAAACTATAGACATCTGAAATAGGTCGGTCCTTTTACATGAAATTTCATTGCCCCATTGCCTAGCACAAGGGGCAAAACATCAAATTCAGAATTCATCCTGATCATAAGGATAATTCTAATCAGATATGATGTAGTATAAAGCAGAGACACATCCCGGTTGATTCTAGGGAGGTTGGAGAAACAGTATCGAATGTACTAACATATTCAGAAATCATTCCACCAAATCATGTTTGTTGCCTTGTATAATTCATTAACCAACAGATCCTTTCGGCTGGTTTTCAACTTATACTGAGCTCCGAACAGTACTAAAGAAGGAATACAATTGAGAAACTACAAAATGACTTGGTCGGAATCTTATTTACTCTTAACGCAATAAGTAAACATGAAATAAAGCTTGAACCGCAACCACGGCCCATAACTGAATGAGATACTCATGCACATTGATATATGAGACATACCATCTCACATCAAATGATTAAGTTCCATCAAAACAACCAACAAAAAGAACAACACATAAAAATAAGCAGCATCAAATTTTATGAATACCTCTACTGAACGCCAGAACTCCATGACAGCTTTTGCCAAGGAATGAGCAACTTTCTTTACCTTCATACGTAAACTTTCTTCTTGTTTCTTTAACTGACAAGTAAAAGCAACTCGATAACATATTTGAGCTGCAACAGTTAGCTTCCAAAGACGCTCCTACATGGAAAGAAATTATTTTAAAAAGATGAAGGCTATGAAAACATAAAGCATCTTAAAGACAAAACGTGGAATTGAATTTTCTTAAAGGAAAGAAAAGTTATAGCTATTCTATTATTAAAAAAATCTGCACTTTGAAAGGCTCCTGCAAAAGTTTCCGGAAGAAAGGAGGGAGAGAAGGAATCTAGACAGATACAGAAGACTTGGATTTATTGATGAAACCAAACCTGTGCAAAATCATTCGCTAACCATGCCATTTCCTCAAGCACATAAGCCCATTGAGATTTCCGACACTTCTCTAATGGAATTGTAGCAGTCGATAACTCCAAAATCCTCTTCCTCTTTGCCTGTTCACTATATCATGTCATCTTTGGAGCTTCGGATTACAGTCAATGACAATTTTCTTCAAGCTCAAGATAATTGGTATATAAATTAGAGACGGATATAAACAAATAACCTCTATAATCCGTGCCTCTTCCAAGATTGAGTCTTCATCTGCTTTGCTTGTCAATTTCAAATGAGGACCAGAAAAAGTTTGTCCCTCCTGGGTATCAGTAGAAACCCTAGCCAGCACTGCACCCTTGAGGAGCTCTGAATTTGAGGAATCAAGAGAAACCTTATGATTAACACTGCACAAATTATTATTTTTGCATTCAGAATTGTCACCCAAAGAAACATTAGGTTGCCTCTCTGATTCTGATACAGAGGGAGCACCTGCTTCCATTCCTTCAATGATAACTTGATCTTTCACCTCATTTTGCATAGCAGATGCGCATCCATTTAATTCTTCATCGGCATTCAGCACAAGACCATTCTCTTGATGGCTTTGAATGCATTCCCCATTAACTAAATTGCATGTTTTATCAGCCTTGTTTTCCAATTCATCACCATCTATAGATGGGGTCCCATCAGGCACTGAGTTTTGATTTCTATTATTACCATTCGAGTCAATATCTTCTAGATTAGTATACAATTCACCATCATTATTTCCATCTATAATTTGGCTAGGGTGAGTGCATGACTCAGAATGCAAACCCTCTGTGCCAAATGCTACACTTCTATTTTGATAATTTTTTATGCCATTTATTGGACATGAATTAGATTGATACTCGACCTCCATAGCAGTCAAACTTGGTAGGCATTCAATACCTGTTGAAATCACCTCTTCCCTTGCTTCACATGCAACAAGTCCATCAGTTGCCATTTCATTAGGAGCTTCTTCAGCACCAGATAATGATTGTTGACCAAGCTGACCATCTAGAAGAAACTTGTAAGCATTAACACTTGGTGAACCACCTTTAATAATGTCCTTACATGATTCTAAAGCTGTTGCACCATCCAACTCAAAATCCTGCTGACCATCTGAGACAAAAGTCTTATGAATATGCGTACCACTTTTAGGACTAGTAGGCTTTGAATTGCATTTCAGTGATATATCCAGGTCCTCTTGGTTTTCTGCATCAGAGATTCGTCCCTTTACATCCCTGGGGTCATGCTGCAAAGGTAAAGAGCTGTGACCTCCGCGAGCTAGAACTACATCATTTGAACCTGACCTAGCTCCATCACGACTTGGTCGAGACCTGTACCGCCTCTTATATGCTTTTCTCGGGAGGCCAAAAGTAGCTGAATCCCCAAGTTCTTTCAGATTCTGACTCCCATCTAATCGGAGTGAGTACTCGGATGGAGCAATGTTACTCCTGTGAGGATATGAAGTGTTTTGATCACCTTCAGACAACTCATTTTCACCATCAAATAGCATGAGATTATCAGCACTATTAGGTTCACAGGGAAGAGGTGCCCCAAGTCTCCCACTACTTTCCAAAGAGTCTCCGTGAGCTGAAGCAGTAAATGCAAAACTACCTTTCGCTTCACTGCAATACCAAAATAAATTATCAGATAAGCATAATTCTTACATCTGGAACCATTAATGCAACAAAACCTCAGAGAAAATACCTGGTAACGAACTTATCAGGACTGTGATCTGTCAATGAAGTTGACTGGACACTAACTGAAGCGGCATTCCGAATCTTAAAATCTAAGGGATTTCCACCCTGCAATTAAAAAGCAATTAAGCACCCAAAGATGTCCAATGATGATTCAGAAAGCTAATCATGGTACTGCTCCATACTTTTTCAAGAAATTCTAATTCTCTCCTCCTTTTCTCTCGGACATCATACTCTTGCCTGAGACCACAAATAATTTATTGTTTCCATGAGAAGAATAAAAAATTGTAAACAAGCAACAATTTGTAGTAGGCATACAATAACAGCAAAGCCCCATGGCAGCATTACCTAAGCTCAGCTTGAACCTTCTCAATTACTACTCGTCGTGGAGAAGTTTTGTTACCAATACCAACTCCACCTTCAACATCTCTCCCCATAGAATCAACCTCGGCATTGACTAAGAGAGCAAATGCAGAACTAAATCCATGCATTTCCACTTTACTAGCAGCAGGTAATCCGCTCCATTGATTCAAGACTTGCAAACTTCTAAGAAGCACGGAAAGGAGGACTCAGTTATTAAAGCATACCAAAAAGACATTATTTAAACATAACAACTACATGACCTCGATAAAATGGGGCAAAGATTAATTCAGAACATTGAAGATATTCAGCTTAAACAGATCGGCGAATAGAGATTTACAACTCATATAACTTAGCACAAATTCCTCATGGAACGGTAATAGACTAATATTTAGAGAAATGTAGGTAAACGAGGATTCAGAAAAATATTAGCTCCGAGATGCAGATTATCCTTTCCATACGTTTACTTCTGTGTTGTAGCAACAGAATCAAGTTAAAGTCTCTGCCTGGTGTAATTCGTCTAGCTTTTGGTTTGGGAACATTGTCAATATATAGGAGTACACGAACAATGAAAGTGGAAATATATTTAAAGTATGTAGAGAATGGGATAAGAACTGCGAAGGGGACAGACCAGCAATTTTCAGAAATCCGTTATTTGCAAGTAGTACAGTTGTCCAGTATCCACTGGAAGCATTAATATCAATTTGCTCGATTCTATCATTTGCGAATTGGCAGTAATGAACCTTGAGTACATACAAATCGTGACAAATGTAGCACACATAGCAAAAAATGAAGATAAACTTCAAAGTAAATTGATCAATATAGTAAATGTTGCAACATAACTTAGTACGGGATCATCAGTCTACAACTATAGTACAAGCGTACCATATTGGTGTACCTACTTGTGTAGGTAACTTTATAATGAAACTCTTGGATTAATATATAACAATAAACTAAGCATTGTTCCTACTGAATTTGAAGTAGGCTGCATTTCTGGATTTGAAGTAGGCTGCCTTTCTGGTTATCACCGGATCTACTAAAAGATATAATCAAATCAAATCTTTTGCTACTAAATCAGACCATGTTAATTTTTGCTTTCAACTCTCTCCTAACCTATTTTACGATAGTGTCCACTTGTAGATACTTCTTTAGATCTACACAAGGCATGTCTCAACCACCTACGTCATCATTCACTAAATTTATCCTCAATCTATGACGCCTCCACTACTATTTAGCAGATATCCTCATTTCTTACTCTTATCAATTTTAGTATGGATGCTGATGTAGCATAACGAAAGCGATAAAATATATATGAACAAACGAGCTATCGAAATTTCGTTAATTCCAAACGAATAGAGGAACACAATAGCCTTCTATTGATTCCTAAAAATACCAAAAATCTATGCATCAAACTCTTTGATTAATGCAAAAATACAGAGAATTGGACCCGTTGATTTTTAAATATCAGATACGAGAATTTATGAAAATTGAAAAAAAAACTCAACAATTAATATTTCAATTCAAATTTAACTCCACTCAATTGCCACAAGGCTTACAACTCGCATTTAAAGCAATAAATAAAATCTGAATTATAACTAAACTCTTAGATAATTACTAGCTCTAGATAATGATAAAATTATAGATAATGACTAACTCTAAATGAAATTAAAATCCTAATCTAATTAAAATTATGTAAATTAAGAGTCCTAATACTAATTAAAGACTAAACTAATTATAAATTAAAATACAATATATAGATAAAATTGCCTAAATTAAAATCATCCATATTCAATCTTCATTATTCTCCTCCAACTGACGAAGATTCATCGTCAAATCTTGTACCGTATTATCATCCAAAGTCTTGTAATAATGATAATTTACTTGGTAAATTTGCAGGTACATAAAAGAAAACTCTTCAAACAAAGTTCGAACTATAGCAAGCATCTCAAGTTCCACGGACTCTCTTGTGTGGCACTTTAAAACAACTATATTTTTTTTGTACCACATATCAAAGACATTGACATCAGGCTCTTCATAGAAAATAGGGGAAACGTTGTAACTGTCACCACACAAATTCATACGTTCTTCAATTTCTTCATAGAAGATAGAGGATCCATCATGACTATCATTACCCAAATCCACAAATTTTTCAATTTCTTCGTCAAAGATTGAAGGAGCTTCATAACTAAAATCCAAATATTCTTCAACTTCATCAAAAATTGGTGAACCATCATAGTCCTCATCCAAATCTATGTCCATCGACTTCCTTGGATCGAAAGGAACAAAGAGGTTATCGTCATACATCATAACTTTTGTCATTGAATTCCACAAAAACTATCATGAATGAACGCGGTTCTAATACCAACTAATGTAGCGTAGCGGAAGTGATAAAGGAACAATCTATCGAAATTCTGTTGATTCCAAACGAATAGCGAAATACAATCACCTTCTAGTTTTTGTTGATTCCTAAGAATACCAGTAGGCTAGGCATTAAAATCACGAATACAGAGAATTGGACTTGTTGATTTTTAAATATCAAATATAAAATTTTATGAAAATTGGAGAAAATCTCAACAATTAATATTTCAATTCAAATTTAACTCCACTTAATTGTCATAAGGCTTACAACTCGCATTTAAAGCAGTAAATATAATCTGGATAATAACTAAACTCCTAGATAACGACTAACTCTAGATAACGATAAAATTATAAATAACGACTAACGCTAAATGGAATTAAAATCCTAATCTAATTAAAACTATGAAAACTAAGAGTTCTGATACTAATTAAAGGCTAAACTATTATAAATTAAAATAAAATGCATAGATAAAATTGCCTAAATAAAATTAAACTCATGTTTGTCTACCATTAATCTAAAACATTGTTTGCTACAGTAATATTCTTCACCATACATTCACACAATAAAATATTCTACACACAAATCAATAAAGTTACTTTAAATTTCAACCACATATTCTCCAAAAAATACTATTTATTACTCTATTTTTCTCCCAATAATGGGAGACAAACAAGCCCTAAAATCATCCATATTCAATCTTCTTAGATACACATCCTACTTAACATCCTCATTCATGAATGTTCTTATGGACAACTTTTAGTGACTCGATACTCTGTTCCAAAAAGCATTGATACCATAAATCTTCGAATGTATGAATACCAATATTTTCATCAATCGAGAGAAATGCTTCCAATATAGACTTAAAGCATGTTTGGAAAATGCTTATGAATGCTTTAAAATATAAATAAATAAAAACGAGTGATGGATAAATGGACGGTACTTGTGGTGCCTCGAAATGTGTGAATAAAAAGTGGTTTGAGTAAATATAAATTGTTTGTAAACATGAGCCAACCATAGGCTTACTTGATAAGCTTAATACTACAAGACATTGAGTGAGGACATAAACATGCATACATCAGTATATGGTGAACAACTATAAAGTTAGGTTGATATGAAGTCCTAACCATCGATCATTAACACTATCCAAAAAAAATGATTACAAACTAGAAAACTTAAACCCAAATTCATCTCAACAACACAATTCATTCCAAGTAAAATCTAGGATAATGTGTAGTGTGAAACTGAACATATGCAATTACACTATACATTAAATGATGCCCACAAAATTCACCGTTATATCTTCCTAGTGGGACTTCACACAAGGTACCCAAATATTTGCATATGTACGCGCTCACTACACATACACATACACATACACATACAGATGAGGAGGGAAATATTGATGTATGTACAACATCAAAATTCTTGCAAACAGCAAGTGTGAGAAGAGAGATTACAATTTTTTAAAGCTATAGCACACGAAAAATATTTACTAAAAGTAATAAATACAAAAAAAAAAAAAAGAATGCCAAAATAACGCCAAGTGAAATTGATGCAAAGTCAAGGTGAGAGTTGAACTATTTGTCTTTAAGTTGATTTTACTCCGCAACGGTGCTTACAGATGATGGCAATTAACTCTCAAGATACAACGACTATCTCCTTGTGTTTGTACCACTTTAAAACATAAGAACAACGAATCGAAGATTGATTTTTGTACTCCTTCTAGAATGAAATGGAAAACATATTTTTATGCAGAATTTGTTTCGGAAAAGATGAATTTAATGTTATGCTATGATTACATATCAGTGGGATGTTGAAATGAACGTCCCAAGGCTTTTATTTATAGAAGAGGAAAGTTGCGAGTGAAGTGCCATGCCCAAAACTCAACAACCAGTGCCAAGAATCGTATCTTTTGCTGTCGCTAGCCTGTTACTTTTAGGCTCTGTTTGATCACAATGAATTTCATGAAAAATATCACATCCGAGGAAAACGAATTCAACTTTGGCAGTTTGATTGTAACGTGGAAATTGAAATTGAATTTCAAGGTACAATCACTTTAAGCTATATTTTCTTTGTTTTCATAGAAAACGAATTCCTATAGGTTTGGTGAATTTTTATTTTCCAACCAACATAGAATTTGATTTCTTTTCCATCTTTGTCTATCAAACGGACCCTTAGCGTCGTTCGATCATCAAAAACAGAGACTGAGTCTCTCTCAACTATTGCTTGCCCGCTGAGAGAGACTCACTCTCCCTTACTGCTCGAGTGGTAGGCAAGTGGCCGAGATAAATACCCAGCCAGTTTCCTCTCTTTTTCTTTCAACTTTGGACCGTAATTTCTCATTCATCAGGAATTAAGTTTGATATTCCAAACATGTCACGATGATCTNTGTGTTTGAAGGGAGAGAGTTTTATACAAATGTTCAGGTTCATTCGTCGTGCTCGTTGGTTTCCCAACTCTCTCTCTCTCTCTCTCTTTAAAATGGATTTAGAAATGTTTTCCCTCTCCAAAAAGATGTAAACACTTAAAAAAAATACGAATGGTTTGAAAAATTATATGAAATGCATTTTAAAAGTTAAAAATATTGTATAAAATTAATTGTAACTTTTTAATATATTAAAAAATATAATTTTATCCCTAAAAAAGTGACAAAAGTTTCAAGAAAGTGACAAAAAAGTAACAAATTTTAAAAAGTAATAAAAATTTAAAAAAGTGACGAATACTAAAAAAATATAATAAAAATTTAAATAAGTGACAAAACACTGAATCCAAACATGCACCAATCCCTATTTCTTGATAACCTGAATACAATTGATATATTTAGCAAGACGAAATATGAAACATGTGAGAAGCAAGTGATTTACCTGTATTGAAGCCAAACTCATCTCATTGTCAAAAGTAAGAGAATACCTAATGAAGTATAATAGAATTGGAGAAGATTATACCTTTATAGTGTTGGGCTTTCTAGTCAACTATTCCTCCAAATTTTGAAACAGTTGCTTTAACAGATTTAAGAGTCGTGCTACTTGTCCCGGTTCAATGACCGAGACAAGGACAGTGGCGCCCCCTACATGTCCCGATCATTGAGTCGGCGTCACTGTCTTTGTCCCGATCATTGAGTCGGGACAAAAGACTTTCCCCCAGATTTAATAGGCACTATCGTAACTATCTTACGTCTATTTACATTCACGTTCATGTGTTGTTCAGAGCATTTAGTGATTTTTGTATACTATCAGAATCTAATGAAAATTTAGGAGTTATGTGAGAAATACTACGATTTCTTGCTTAGGGTGAGGAAATGAAGAGTTTACCTTCATGAATATACACATCGCTAAAGGAATCATCTTCTTGAGACGATTGACTAATGATTTTTGCTTCTGCTTTATCTTCTTTCCGAGGCTTGAGTGTGTCAATATTCGAGGTTTCCTACTCAACTGCAGGTGCACCAAAAGTATCATTTGTATGTTGGGTTGGAGTGTATTTTGAGTTATGACTTGGTTGGGGCGGGCTATATATGATTTATTTTCATCTTAATGTAGAAACTACGATTTATTATAAGATTAATAAATAAATTTGTAATTAAGGGTATTAATCAATTTTCTTTATTTTATGCCATATTGAGCCTAATTTCCTCTAAAAACTATTTAGAAAAAATTTCATAAGTAAGAGTTTAAGTTTCACCCATTTCTAATTTAAGAGAGAATGTTTAAAATTTCAAATTTCAAATTTTTTATAGTTTAAAATTTCAAATCTCGGATTTTTTAAAATTTTATTTATAAATTAATTAATTAAA